>ML854919.1:26970-38372 GCA_009831015.1 Picea engelmannii | reverse complement strand
GGTTTTTGGTATAAAGAAACTAATAAGGGAGGCCAAAAAAGTGACAAAAAGAGGCCAAAAAGTCTATAAATAGAAGCTGGCAGCTCATTATCACCATTGTTGATTTGGAAATTGACTCTGGAGCCAAAAGACCCCCTTTTCTAAAAACAGTGATTCCGGGAGCTACAGTGGACAAAACAAACTTCCGCTTGGACCAAGTAAGTACAAACTCCCTTATCTAGCTATTTAATTCTTCAATTTTGTCTTTAAGTTCATTTTTTGGGTGGGCGTAGACCTTAAAAAATTCATCCCTAGGTACACGCAGGCTATCTTTGGACAGGCCGTGTGTACACTCGGGCAGAGTAAAGGTTGCCCGCGTGTACATGCGACTATTGCCTCTACAGCTCGCGTGGACCCCCCCTTTGTAGAAAAAAGAATTAAAAGGCAAGTGCTGACCCTCCTGAACCTTGTTGTGTTGGTAGGATGTATGTCCAGTGGAGGGAAAGGGAGCATGAAGGAGTCAGTGAGTTGGTTGCGGGAGATCTGAATGTTGTGGCCGTGTTGATGTAATGCGGTTTACTGAAGTTCTTTCTGTGTCCATTTATGCATGCACAACCAAGGCTACTGAATGCATTGATTGACTACTGGCACCCTGATGCAGAGGCCTTTATGTTGGAGGGGCAATCACTGGTGTCCACCACTGAGGACATCTATTTTTTGACTGGTCTCTCAAGGAGAGGGGAACCAGTCAACTTTAGGACGTTTCTTGCGGGACCGAGTAAGATATTAGAACTGATAGCCGAGCACTATGAGGCTGGGACTGATCATGCGGGCTCCCATGTACCTATCAGTAAGATCACTAACCTATCACTACAGGTGATATTATTACTGATTGGGTGGATTATCGGTTCTACAGCCTTGCATCATGATTCTCGCGCACAGATGAACTGTGCAATCCAGTGCTTGAATGCACAGATTTTTGACTGGAGTACCACATTACTAGAGTGCATGAAGAGTCAATTGACATATTGCTGACAGTGGACACAGAGGAATTTCAGGTTCGGGACGATCTTGTGTTCATTTTTCTTTGAGAGAGTTCCGAGCTTTAGCCCTCTGGAAGTAGTACGAGGACATCAGGCCTCATTTCCTGCAGTGTGTAGATGGGCAGTATTACTGCCATGACAGGGTGGTGGAAGGACCAATGAGTCCTTCGATGATGACTTCTTTGCGTGGCTGTCACAACAGATCCCTGTGATCGAGGACTACCCATATGTAGGGATAGAGTTTTCTAGAGATCCTGAGATACCCGTGCCTCCTGGTGAGGAGCGAGGGGAGATGGGTAAGTCTCCACCTTTGTAGTTTTTTTGTTTGCATATGTAATTTTTATATCATTTTTTTGTATGCCAGTGTATTTGACAGGTAAATGTTTGTTGCATGTAGATGTGGGACCCATGTGACTTGCTGATTATGCACGGAACAGGCGTCGTCCTCGGCTAGAAGCTGCAACTACTGTCGCCAGAGGAGCAGCAGTAGCAGGGAACCTCCCAATAGGGAACCTGAGAGATTCCTTAGACGAGTTGAGCGGAACTTCACTGCACTCACTCGCACAGTACCGATGGCAGAGATAGAGGACCTCCCGCCATCCATGCAGCCTCATGTCGTGGGGGCACCTCGGATGTGGGTATAATTGTTTAGGCATTTAGCCCATGCTGTGGACTATTATAACAGGGCCTGTAGGCCCTGAACCTATTTAAAATTTTTACGTGCCATGAGCACTTACTTGTATATATTGTTTGAGGGCGTAAGCCCTGTGACTCGTTATTAGTCCCATTTTTGAGGCGCTTGCATCCATCTATGTACTCTGGTTGTTTTATGATGTTATATATGTTTTTTTGATATTTTGTGTCTTATGGATCGCTTGTGCAAAAATGTATTTACATGCTTATGTCAGCGTTCTTTCATATGTGTGCAAGATGCCAATCTAAAATTTGATTAGCTAGAGTATCTGTAATTTGGTTTAATCTCCTAGGAACATGAAAATATGTAATATAATCAAAGTTTCGTTCTAAGAGACGTACCTTAAGGAATCGTCGGTGTAAAGTTGGATCATGAACCCAGTATAATCTGTTTAGCTATGACACAACCAGTTGAGCATCGAGATAGACCCGGAGATGAGAGATACCCAATGACAAGGCGTCACAAATAAACTCAATAACTGCACTATACTCGACGACATTATTTTTGGTGTCACCTAAGCATATACCTCTGGAAGATAACAATTGACCCTGAGGTGTAAATATTACCCAAGCTGCGGAGGCAAGCCTCTGCGTGTGCCGACTAGCACCATCTGCATACCCAACGAACACCTCGGAATCACTTGACATCTGCCATATTGACGAAAGATAACATCAATGACACGTCCATAACACTTAAAAGAAACTAAAAAGTAATATTATAAAGACTATACATATGTTATAGAAATTTACCCATAGTGACCTGTCTATGAGTAATACTTCTTGAGGTAGAGCCCATTTCTAGGCTCCGCCAAAGCATTCCCTTCAAAATCAATAAGCACCCTTTTTTAATACCTCTTTTATGATGAAGGGTCTGAACCACATGGGTTTAAACTTTCCTGCCCCCAGGGGGTCCTTATCTTGGTCATAGACCAGGACAAGGTCACCCCTAGAGAAAATCTGAGGAAGAACGGACCTATCATACTGACACTTGACCATATGTTTGTGAGCCTCGTTGGCTAGGGCCGCATCGCGACGCTGCTCATTAAGTTGCTCAAGGTGTACTAACCATTCTTCAAGCGGAGAAGTGTATGGAAATAATTGTACTGCCAATTTTAGAGATGGGATCTGACATTCGATGGGCAAGACTACCTCCAGCCCGTAAACGAGTTGAAATGGTGAGAAACCGGTTGAAATATTAACAGATGTTTGGTAAGGCCATAATGTCGAGTATAACATCAAATGCCAATTTGACTTGGCTGAGTTGATAGTTCGTTGTAGAATAGTCTTAAGAGTTTTGTTTACAGCTTCCACCTGCCCATTGTCTTGGGGGTAGTAAGGTGATGAATGCTCTTGCTGTAACCCAAGATTTGATGTTAATTCAGTCATCATTTGGTTCTGAAAGTGACTGCCATGGTTAGTGACAATCTCTCTTGGGACGCCGAACCTTGCTATGATTTGTTTGAATAAGAAGATAGCTGCAGTCTCTCCATCATCTTTAAACGTTGGCATAGCTTCGACCCACTTAGTGAAGTAGTCGACAACTACGATGACATAGCGGTGGCCCCTTGCTGACGGGGGGTTGCAAGTAGTGTAATCAATCCCCCACTTAGTGAAGGGACCAACTGTGATGACAGGAAACATAGGAGTGGGATGTGCCCTCATCTTCTGAGAGAAGATTTGGCATGGATGGAACTTCTTGACCGATTCGATACAATCTTTGATAAGTGTCGGCCAGAAGTAACCTACTCGTAGAATCTTTTGGGTTGTTGCCAACCCAGACAAATGACCACCACAAGCTCCAGTATGGCAATCGTTGATCACGATGATGGCCTCCTCATGTGTGAGACATCGACGTAAGATGCAGTCTACACCTCTCTGATACAATGTATCATCGAGTATGAGATAATTCTTAGCCTGATGGCGTATCCACCGACGCTCGTCACGAGAAGCAGAGGTGGGGCACTTCAAAGTCTGGAGATAGATAAGTATATCTTCGTACCAGGGATCTGAAGATGTAATAAAAAATATATCTCCCTGGATAGGCAATTCCTCAGGCACAATGTCACCTGAGTCAACCAGAAGTTCCGAAATAAGCTCTGCGAAGACCAATGACTTTTTAGACTTTGCTGAAACGAAGTCTAAGTCAAATTCTTGGAGGATGACTATCCATCTACTAATTTTTCCGCCTATAACTCATCGTGTCAACATGTACTGGAATGGATTCACGACAACAGTGACGGTGGTCTTACGAAACAAAACATAGTGATGGAACCATTGAACAACATGAACTGCTGCCAACGCAAGTTTTTTTATATGAGAATAATTGAGTTCTGGTCCTACGAGGCCTCAGCTCAGGTAATAGATCATGTATTCTGAGAACGAATCATCTTCCTGAACTAAAACCATGCCAATGGTTGACTCTGCAGCAACCAGATATAATAAGAAATCTTTGTTATAGTTAGGTGGCCGTAGCAGAGGTGTGGTTGTGAGGGCGTGTTTTAATGTGTCGAAAGAGCGTTGAGCATCTTCATCCCAGAAAAAAGGAATGTCTTTCTTTAGTAAACACATAAATCCCTTGGTGATTTCGGCATAGTTGGCGATGAAGCATCGTAAGAAGTTTGCCTTGCCTTGTAGACTTTGAAGTTGTAGGATCGTGCATGGGGAGGGAAACTGGATTATTGCCTCCACCTTAAGAGGATCGACCATGATCCCTGTTGTTGATACGATGAGACCTAACAAATGTCCTGACGTTACACAGAAGCTGCACTTGTTTGGATTCAAGTGAATCCTAAAGTAGCGACAATGTTCGAAGATTAGTCTAAGGTGTATGGGATGATCCGTTCTCTTGCGAGAGCGTGATGCTAAATCATCTAGATAGGCCTCAACTATATTCTTGAGGTCATGAAAAGCAAAAGACATGGCCCGCTGGAATGTGGCTCCAACATTTTTAAGGCCAAAAGGCATCTTACGATATGCGAATGTACCCCATGGACAAATGAATGCCGTTTTATGTTGGTCTTCGGGTTTGATTTGGATTTGATTATATCCCGAAAAGCCATGCATGAAAGAAAAGGATTCACAACCGGCACATTCATCAATGATCTGGTCAATGAATGGTGTTGGAAAATTATCTTTGGGACATGCCTTGTTTAAATCACGGAAATCGGTACATACACGAATCGTGCCTTGTTTTTTATTGACCGGCACAGGATTTGACACCCATTGAGTCAAATGGATAGGATAAATAAAACCTGCCTTTAGCAATTTCTCAACCTCAATCTTGATGGCTGCTGCTTTCTTGGGATTAACTGGCTTGGCATCAGGATACGTTGTGATTTCATGTTCAAATATTTTCGAATCGATACCTGGCATTTCCTCATAAGACCAAGAAAAAATGTCGCAGAATTCTTTGAAAAGATCCATGTAAATTTGAATCTCTTTGGGGGATCAATCTGCTCCGACGAAGACATTCTCCACAACGATAGGGTTTCGGGAGATGTTGATGGGTATAGTTTCAACGATAGTCGCCATATTTCCCTCAACATAAATTTCCTGTGTAGCTAAGAGATTAATAGGACATAGCTGATCTCCCGTTATGGTAACGGTGAATTCTCCTGCTTCGATTCAGCTTAACTCTGGGAGAAAATATGATCTGTTATGAAGATCTTCCCAAGGTTTGTCTGGACTAGTCATTGCTTCAATTACTGCTTCATCAGAAGGCAAGACTAAGTCTAACGAATCGATGTTAGTGAGAGAACCCTGAGCCCAAATAGGCTCTAGAAGCGGATCTAACTCTTGTGTAGGAGTCAGATCAGGGTTAGCTGAAGCTTGCTAGACTAAAGAGTACTCTACCTTAGCGGAAGACAAGGGAATGGACATGCCTGGGTGCCCTGTCTCATCCATCATGGATGATGGGGAAGGAAGAATCCAAGGATCCTCAAAGTAAGTCGTGCGGAATGACGAAACTTGAAAAATATCAACCTTATGGTGATTAGATATAAATTTGATATCGTCGTGAGGAGGTGGGTAATTGAAGGTACCCATCAAGGATGGGCACAAACCAACTCCTACGTTAACAACACCTGGTTGAGGATTATCAATCATTGGGACCGTGGATGCCCCCAAAGCTGGGTCAGGTCTAGAGAAACACAATTGATCGATGGTCACTATCCAACCCTCGTGTGGAAACAACAAGACTCGGAAAAATATAGCAACCATAGCTTTCATAGCATAAGTCCAACTCCATCCTAACAAGAGGTTATAGTCGAGGGGAGCATCGACTACTTCTACTTTGACACACACAATTTTCCCTCCTAACTGCACAGGGAAAGAAGGAACAATGCCATGTGGTCGGAATGAACGACCATCGAAAGCAGTGAGGAGAGTAGGTGATGGAGACAAAATGGGCTGGCCAATGGCCTTCCAACATGCTAACGACATAACGCATGTCGAGGTGCCCTCGTCGACCACCGTGTAGAAGATATTCTGAGTAAAAGTTTTCGTGGGATGAGCCACTACTATATGAAACGCTACGTGGTAAGGCAGACGAGGTTTTAAGTCGGTTGTATCTAACATGATGGTGCCCATATTACAAGTCTCAGTAGAGCCCAAAGTGGTTAACAAGGCTTTCCTCTGAGTAGGGAAGCTTTGGAGGACCTCCAAAGTAGACATCGCACAAGGGGTTTGTGATAAATCTTCCACCACAGAGTAATTCTGGGCGGCCCTTGCGTTTGGGTTGTGAGAAGATTTTTTAAATGCACCCTTTAGAATCTGTGTCATTGTTTCTCCCAACGTCTTCTCAATCTATAGAGGAAGAGATGGGAGATCAACTTCTTTACCCTTCTCAGAAGCGCTTGGTTTACTATAATTGTGCGCTCTATTTGATATGAAAGAATCACCCCTAACCATATATACGTTCGCGGATGAGAGATTGTTTGGAGGCAGGCAGGTTTCTTGGCTACCCCCTTCTGTGCTTGTAGAGGCTTAAGTTAGATTTTGCCCATGTTGAAAGGGATTAGTCAACACTGTTTGTTGTTGTTGTGTGACAAACTTTTGGGCCCTTGCAAGTTGAGGACAAATATGGGTCGGGTGGTCTTCCGCGCACAAGTTGCATGGATACCTCTCCTTCCATTTTTCCATGTTGTCCCCGCCAACATTATCAGTGGTTTTTTTATCCCCCTTACCCTTCTTTCGTTGTTTTTTCTTCCCTTCAGGCTGTTGGGTGGCCTTCGGGTTAGTCAACTACACGGTGTGTACTTCCGACGTTTGGGTAGGGGCAGCAACCAAAGCAGTATTTTGGTTGGACGCTGTGTGTTGTATGGATAACTGTTGCAACTACTTTGTCAATTGCTCAGCGGGCTTGGTTTGTGTTGAACCAGCAATACGATCGACATGTGGTCCAACTCTCTGTCTAGTTTTATCCAGTATTGAACGTGGCGCATCTGGAAAGATGTTGTATAATAAACCAGACTGAGAATAGATGAGCTCAAACTATTGAGCCCTCATGATGGCATCTTCTTCGGAGAAAACTCTGGATGTCGCAACGTCTTTGGATAAATGTGGGACCAAAGACTTAAGGAACCACTCAAGCAGGAATGCTGGTGGGACTGGTACCTTGATTAAACTCTTTTGACGTCTCCACTCTTGGATATGATCAGAGATATGGTCTGCTGTTGTCTGTTCGAAATTGGCGAGCAGATCTGTGCCATCATCGTATCTCATAGGTAACTGGAAATGGTTAAGGAAGGCCATCGCCAGTTCACCAAAAGAAGAGTATCTTGAGCAGTCGAGCTCGATGTACCATTTCACGACACTCCCAATGAGAGTACATTGAAACAATCGCAACTGTATAGATTCATATTTCAATGAGTTAGATGAGCACCAAAGATGAAAGGTAGTCACATGATCACCTAGATCTTCATTAGGCTTGGCCTTGAACTTTGGAATGTTCGAAGGCAACTTCGTCAGCATAGGAGGCCAACGTGGATCATGACAAATAGGATCATTCAACAACCTTGTCAAATATGGCAAGTGTAAAGTTGCCAGGAATGGTAGTTTGGGTTGCTGTTGATAACCTGGGAAAAAGGGTCCTGGAGTTTGACTAGCACCAGGTTGCCAGGAAAAGTTTGGCTGCTGGCCTGGATTCTGGTAGAAACCATGGCCCTGACCAGCGTAAGGATTTTTCATCTGTGGAGACATCATCGGTTGATTTCCCAAAAAGGACATAGAGTGTTGGGCATGCATTGTATTCGAAGGAATTTGGGAAGGATTACCCCATGCCGGTCCCATGGGGAGAGGCATAGTAGTTTGTCCGGGGTTCCATTGACTGTGGAAATAATTACCCCATAATGACATTCTGGAGGAGGGAATGGATCCTTGTCCTGAATTCCAAGGTCCTACTATGTGTGCCCCCTGTGAAGGAATAATACCCTGTACAGGAGTAGATTGTCCAAAAATGGGGTTGCCCCCAGTTGGGAAAGCAGCTGACGAGAATGTGTTGTTACCAAACATTTTGTTCCAAGAAAATGGTGTCGAACCTACCAGCATACTGTGCGAAGGTGGTCCCTGACTCCCCGCTCCAAATAAACTATTGTGTGTAGGTTTCCCGATGGATTGTTGATGCGAACCACCGAGTGAAGGGGACGAAGGAGGGATATGACCTCCTGCATAAGGAAAAGAATTAAAATGGACAGGAGTGCCCCTAAAGTGACCTTGCAGAGGAGCGCTAGAGCTCCCTTCCCCCAGACCCAAAGTCTTTAAAGTGGAGTAGGTTAGTACAGGACTTGTACCCGAACCAGGCATACCGTATGAGAACGGAGGGCCTGTCGCACTAGGTGTGAAGGGGGTTGTGGATGCCGCTATAGATGGGTTTGGTCAACTGCGCGACGTAGTTGCAGCTGAGACCATGGTGGATCAGACCTATGATGGTAGGTTAGGAGATGACTCTCCTTTGGTGACAACCATGATGGGAATTGAAGAATTCCTAGAAGAAGTAATAGCATTTGTTTCCATTGTTGTGTGAGGCACTATCTGACGTTCGTGAAATTGGATTGGTACAATAAACGATGCTAAGATATCAGTGGTTGGGATTTCAATCGAGCCAAGAGTGGTTGCTTCAAGGTTCAAAATGGTTGATTCCTCTGAGGGTTGTTTGGGCAGAATGGTTTGTAACCCGGTTGCTTCAAAAGACCCTTGTTGGTCTAGCTTCGGCCTTAATGGTGGCAGGGGTGGCTCCAGTGTAACCAGCGGCAGGACAAGAAGCCTTCGTGACCGGTGGAGCTCGGGATCCTCCACTGTGTGAGAATATCCAAGACACTCTAAGGTAGTCTAAACGTTCAAAAGTAACACACACTAAAAAGAATCCCCTAAGAGATAAGACAAGCAATCACTAAGTTATTTGGAAGAACAGTTACAACAACCAACACTAGAGTAACTTACCGGTGCAAGTGCAACTTGAACATGGAAGCACCCTCCATGTATACTCTACAAAGTGTGGACCGATGTATGTCCTAGGTACCACAGTACACCCCCGCGGTCACCTGTGTATGTCCCTAAAAATATTGGCAACTAGGCTGCCAGCACACGAACAGTCACCAGGCGGGTACAGTCGAAAGTCGGGTAGACCACAATGAGCAGGGTATCGAGCCTGAAAACTATCAAGGGTATCGAGAGAAAATGGTTCGGAAGAAAACTAAGGACCTTGAATGGATTCGAGACCCACAAAGCCCCGTGGAAAATGCAAACGACAGAATCCCAAAACAAGCCCTCTATATGTGTTCTCCACTACGATTGGTCCGGCTTTCGAGGGGTTATCTCTGCTACCTTTCCGCACGCGACCTCGTTTTTATCCCCTGTGTTAGAGGGGGGTCCCAAATAAATTACATGAAACTGGACTTAGACACTCCCTATCTTAGACTCCAATGTTTGGTTTTGAATGGCCTTGAAGAGTTTCCTCTCCAACCTAATCCAAGGCCTTAGTCCTGAACTAGTTTGTGAACCCTACAAACATAAAAGTCTAGTAGATTTTAAAATTAGCGTTGCTTTTATGGATTTGTCTTACGTCAAGGGTATGAGGGTGAAACTGATGATGTGTAAAAGATGAAAGCAAAAAATGAATAAAAAAGATGGAAACAAAACTTTTACTGAATGCAAAATTTCAACAACGTTTCACAAAGAAAGATTTTTAATTTTTCTAAGATTTTGGACAACAAACTCAAAGGAATTTCACTCGACCACGAGCTACTTATGATCTAAGTGAACTGCAAAAACTTACGAAATAAAAGACTTTTACCTAGCTAATGATGCATAAACACACTCTTCAACCAAAGAAGAAAATGAAAAGAGATTTATTTATTTATTTAAGTGCTAGTAAAGCAAGAAAGGGAAAATACTGACAAGCAAAAAGCCAAGAAAAACAATTCTGGCTTAAAGCGCAGATCACAAAGAATCAGATTAAAGAATCACACAATGGAAATTGTAAAAACAATGACTCTCACTCTTGTCTAAAAACCATAAAAAATAAAAATAAAAATAAAAAATTATGTCAACTTTTAACTGAGAAAAAGCAGGCTAAGGGTAAGATGAATCCTAAGCTACTGATTGTTCAGACATAGATTCAAACACCTGAGAGGAATACTTCTTATCAAAGGAGGGGATGACTATCCCACCCTGAACAAAAGGTATCTTGTACAAGCACGTGACTGCCACTCAAACAGCACGCGTGCGAACACGTGTTGAACATAAACAGAGGGCGTGTACATGCGGGCTGACCTTGTACAGGCCGCGTGTATATCTAAATTCTAAGGAAAAATATGAAAACAGATAGACCAGACCAGGAAGAGACCTCTGGTATTGATAACCAGGATCTCTTGAAGTCTTGGATACTCTTTCTAACAGAAAAACAAATAATGCAAGGAAAAATAATAAGGCAAAAAACAATCTAAGATAGGACTGTTAGCAAACAAGACTCAGATAGAATTCCAGAAAACCCCTTGAGAATGTGTGATTCTGACAGGGAAGAGGAGGACTGCCTCTAAGGTTCTTTGAACTCCTACACGCTACTGCTATCTCTACAGCTAGCGTTCACACGCGAGATGTAAGAGGATAGGGCGTGGGTACACGCGTTCAGGCCTTATGCAGGCTGCGTGTACCTCTGTGTGTCTCGAAAAACACAGTCAAGCAAAAGTCAAGGAAAGATGGTATGGAAAACTGGACTCCCTGCTAGCTCAAACCTTACAGAAATGAAAAAAGAAAAGACAGGCAAGAAAAAACTAGTCTTTAAACTACCCAAAAACTAAATAAAAATTCCAGGAACCCTAAAGAGTATTCTCTCCAGTATGGTCGCCAATTATATTGTTGGGAAAAACACCCTATGGACTAGAAAATAGAGTTCAGACTTTGCATGCAGATTTGACTGAATAGAAATTAATTTCTACCTACATCCCTAGATTTAAATCCCCTTCTCTCAATAAATGCATGGAAAGATCCACCTACCTTGTTAGCACTCAAGACAAACAACAACTATGCATGCATGCTACTTCTATACTAATGGGTTAGAAATCAAACATAAACTAATCAAACCATAGAAAGTTCATGAATTGGGATGGGAAAATCATTCTCTTTATTACTTAAAATGAGTCAACTTACAAAAGTTGAGACCAGCCACCGCTCCTTGAACCTGATCCTGGG
>ML854918.1:0-28609 GCA_009831015.1 Picea engelmannii | reverse complement strand
ATTGGATTGGACGCATACAAGAATTACTTTAGGTGTGATAATTATTGGAATTAGTACATGTGTGAGTCTTGTATGTGTTAGCTACACATGCATGTCTTTCACATGTACACTAGTATGTATAGGTGTTTTAAATTGATGATGTTGTTTATCTGATATGGATGTATGAATCATGTATCATTACCATTGTATTGTAAATTACTCTAACTTCGGGATGAAGTTTCTTGAAGGATGATTGTATGTAACAACCCAATTGATTTTTATTGATCATAGTTTGTTAAGTTAAATTTTGATTATTAAAATAAATACAACATGAATCTTTTTATTATTTAATTATTTTATGGTAGGTTAGGGAATTAATGAGGGCATAAGGCAGTTGGTGAATTGAATGAGGGAGAGGGATTATAGAGAGGATGATAAGGAAAATGGGAGAGGACTGGGAAAATGGTCTTTTTTGGGGGGGAAATTCTGAAAGAAGGAGAAGAGGAGGATATTGGAAGGAAAAGATGGTTTTTGGGGGGCTTTTATGAGGGGCACTTCTATTGTTGCGAACTTTGGGCTCGGGGGCGAGGAAACCGCAAGGATACTTGGAGCTAGGGAGCCAGTTGTTCCTAGTTGGATGAGAGGTAAATATTCAATTTTGGGAAGTTTGGGAAAGAACAGGAGCAAAGGAGAAAGGGGATAAATCAACCAGAACATGTAGGTCGAGGTATGTATTTTACTAGTTGATTTGTTGTATTTATGTTATTTTTATTATGTTATTTTAATAATATTGTGGGATTCCTCTAAACGATGCAATGTAGCTTCGAAGTCACCTTGTTGGTCGTCCCGAGCCTTCTGTTTGTGTAAATTTTCCAATTGGTGTTCAATTTTGTTCAGCTTAGATGAGTCTAACGATTTTTTCCTCTTCAGCCAAATGATAGACTTTTGTTTCAAGCTATTGAGTTTCCTCACCATGCTACCCTGTGTGTCCCTGGGAATCATGAGAGAAGAGTCAAACCGAACCGAATGAACTATCTGGTCAAAAGAAGGCTACAACATCTAGGTCAGATTGAACTTGAAGGGATATTTTGTCCATGGTCTTCCTTCTCCAATCTGTAGGCAGATGGGGTCATGATCGGAGAGGTGAGGAGGATCTATCCAGGCCTGAATCATGCGAGTGGGTGTAATCAAATCTCCTGCCACCAAGAACCGGTCAAGATTCTTTTCGCGATCCCATGTCGTGTTCTCAAGACCGTACCAGGTCCACTGGACCTTTACAAACCCTATGGCTTCATTCCATAGTTGTTTGCTTTTTCGATCCAATATGCACACAAGATGCACTTGTAGGACACCTTCTTGCTCCACCTGAATCACATTCCAATCGATTACATGATTAAAATCATGTATATATTTATTAAGCAATGAAATATGAAACACATTATGTACAGTCATGGATGCAGGCAATACAAGCATATATGCAACCGGTCCAATCCTTTCTAGGATTTCAAATGGCCCACAAAATCTGGCTGCCAACTTGGAACAGTTTCCAAGCTTTAGGGAACTTTTGTTGATTGGATTGGACGCATACAACAATTACTTTAGGTGTGATAATTATTGGCATTAGTACATGTGTGAGTCTTGTATGTGTTAACTACACATGCATGTCTTGCACATGTACACCAGTATGTATAGGTGTTTTAAATTGATGATGTTGTTTATCTTATATGGATGTATGAATCATGTATCATTACCATTGTATTGTAAATTACTCTAACTTCGAGATGTAGTTTCTTGAAGGGTGATTGTATGTAACAACCCAATTGATTTTTATTCATCATAGTTTGTTAAGTTAAATTTAATTGATTATTAAAATAAATACAATGAATCTTTTTACTATTTAATTATTTTATGGTAGGTTAGGGAATTAATGAAGGGATAAGGCAGTTGGTGAATTGAATGAGGGAGAGGGATTAAAGAGAGGATGATAAGGAAAATGGGAGAGGACTGGGAAAGGGGTTTTTGTTTGGGGGGAAATTCTGGAAGACGGAGAAGAAGAGGAGGATATTGGAAGAAAAAGATGGTATTGGGGGGACTTTTACGGGGGGCACTTCTATTCTTGCAAACTTTGGGCTTGGAGGCGAGAAAACCGCAAGGATACCTAGAGCTAGGGAGCCAGAGAGGTTGTCCCTAGTTGGATGAGAGGTAAATATTCAGTTCTAGGAAGTTTGGGAAAGAACAAGAGCAAAGGAGAAAGAGGATAAATCAACTAGAACATGTAGGTCGAGGTATGTATTTTACTAGTTGATCTGTTGTATTTATGTTATTTTTATTATGTTGTCCATTTACCAGTTTAGTCCTTTCATAAAGAAACAAATTCTAATCTAAATTTCTATAAATGAAACTTCTTACTTGCAGATCTTTCAGTAATACAAATTTTACTTCATATTTTCAAAATTTGTTTTCTTACAAAAGAGTTATTATAGTAGGAGATAATTATACAAATTCCTTGAAGTGTTACTAATTTGTAGTGTGCAAGTAGTCCTCAATTTTTATATTTTCTTGTGGTGGTAAGTTGTGTTTTCTTTCCATGCTTGGAAGATGTTGCCAATAGTCCAACCAGAAATTTTCCAGGGCACCATTTCTGATTTCCCAAAAACTATGTTGTTGAATGATGTGGCATTAGTGTTTTGCAGAATTCCAAATGAGGGAGCCCTAAGAGTTAGGAGTGAAACAGATCAAGTTGTGAGGATCCCAATTTGTGGCATATTTTATGTGTCAAAGTTGTGACCAAGGAGCAGAGCTATTTGATATCCAATTCCACCAAGTTTCTGCGCTTAGAGCTTCATTGCTCTTGATCGGGTCTCTTAGGCTGAGGCCACCAATATGCTTCGATAGACAGATTGTATCCCATTTGACTAGAGCCCATTTTTGGATGTTATTATCACCACTATTTTCCGGATGAAATTGAGAACCCATTTGGGGGCTGCGAGAATAGAGAAGAGATACAACAATGTCGTTTGCAAGATGGATTTTATGAGAACTAGGCGCCTTGCAATATTGAGGGTTCTTAAAGTTCGAGAGGAGATATTTTGAGTTAATTTGTTGATGAGTCATTCCAGGTGGAGTGTTTGATGGCTAAGGTGATTAAGGGAGCGCCCAAGTATTTGGAGGGGAGAGAGGAAGAAGCAAAACCCAGGGTTCTAGCAATGTTTTGTTGAGTGTTGGGGGGCATGTTGAAGAAAAAGATGAGAGATTTGTCCAAGTTGAAAGAGGCTCCCGAGGAATCTGAGAAGGTGTTGAGCAAGCTTTTGAGGGTGTGGGATTCGTGAATGGAGGGGTGATCCAGGAGAAGGTTGCATCCACAAATTGTTGATGGGTCAAGGATGACTCTCATGGAGATTCAGTGCTTTGAGAGAGTCAATTTTGCTGGCATTAGTTAACAATCGACTTAAACATTTAGCCATAAGGATAAAGAGAAAGGGGGAGAGGGGATATCCTTGTCGTATTCCTTGGGAGGGAGAGAAGTTGGGGGAGGAGGAGTCGTTGACAAGTACATAAAAGAATGCAAAGGAAAGGAAAGAGAGGATCCATCGAACATAATCCTGACTGAAGCCGAAGGCTAGGAGAGTCTTTTCAATGTAATCCCAACTGAGGCGATCAAAATCTTTGGAGAGGTCTAGTTTGAAGAGCATGTTGATTTCTTGGAGGTTTTAAGGGAGTGAATGAACTCATGGGAAAGAATAATTCCCTCCAGGATCTTTGTAATGTCCTCGACCATCAACCCCACTGCCAGGCAACGCTACTACGTGAAACATTCACAATTCATACATGAAACGGAATACATGATAACATTTCAAGGCACAGACATGCATCATATATGAATTGTGTACAGAATTAATACTTATCTTTTAAATTGGCGTAACATCAACAACTGCGTGCAGAACTTCCACGAACCTCCCAGCCTTAGACTATGCTGCTTATCACTCTCAGCAGTAGGTCACCCCCGAGCTGGGACTAAGCTCCACCGAACAAGGGAATCCTAGGCTAGGCAAGGTCAACAGGAAGACACATAATTTATGATGATGAATTCTCTCCCAGGAGCAACTTCTGCCCACTGATAAACGACTCTCATTCCCCACATGCTTGTCTCACCCCGGGAGTATACACCTTCACTGTCACACAGGACAGTCCTTCGACTGCTAAACCTCCCTTGCCTTGGGCTTCAGCAATAGGATGGACCAAAATTCTCCAAACTCTATGGTAACTACAGGACCCCTTCCAGGAGTTCTCACTTCCTCCACTCACTCTCTCACCTGGAGGGAGTCGCTCACAGGCCTGACAACCTGCTTCTTCAACCACAACCACCTCTCTCACTTGGAGAGAGTGTTTCACACAGGCCTGGCAACCTGCTTCTTCAGCTCCGTTCAAGCACAAGGAGCACAATAGTAAGGCTCAACAAGGAATAGATGATGGTAGCAATTCACACTCAACAAAGGGACTGTGTGGCCACAACATCCCACAGTTATAATGCACACAACATAGACAATTACGGTATGCTCAAGTTTAACAGAAGACAACAACCCAAATGGTTAAGCACGAACTCGGATTTGTAGTGTGGACAAACTGGGTTCACAGGACACACAGGAGACACAGCTCAATCCACGGGTTTGCCACTGGTTTTTAGGGTGCGTGACAAGGAATCAACATAGAGGTCGAACACATACTCAACGGTTCAAATGAAGGATGCGTCCGCTTCTCAAGAAAACATCACGGTTTTTTGGTTTCAGTGTTGCGTGAGGGTATGCATAGATTAGACGCCCACTCACACGATTCAGACAACAGACGAAAGAATGGAGGACAAACCCCCATCACGGCTCAATTCTTGGGTTAAATTGCATGTGCCTGGGACAACACGTCACCCATGAAGCTGCATGAATTCCATCAAGTATGCGTTCCCTTTTCCTGAGACTTGGGATAAAAAAATATACCTTTCACACCACTTTGGAATAATAATAAATTATTATTCTCAAGGACTTAAGCCCTCAAGATTATCCCCTCTTCCAACCTTTCAACCCCCTCTCCCTTACCTAGCCTTGTGGAAGCTTAGTCCCCCATCACTCTTTCTTCGTGGCCGGTCAGCACACAGCGATGTTTATATTTTATTAATGATATGCATAGTTACATATACAAAAATCAGGCTCTTGGCCTTTAACACCTAGTCTCTCCGGCCTAAACAACACATAAGCCCACCATCTTATCAACACTCGGTTCACCAGCCTACAAAACATAATTACAATTCATAATTACAATAGGGCTTGTCCTTGGGGATATTACAATCCCCTCCCCTTATTTTTGCACTATCGTCAGTGCAACTCTTTTCACAACATCAATAAGATTTTCAAAATCTTCAAAAAGATGTGGGTATTCTTCCTGCATGGCATCTTCATGTTCCCATGTCGCGTTCTCAAGACCGTACCAGGTACACTGGACCTTTACAAACCCTATGGCTCGATTCCATAGTTGTTTTCTTTTCCGATCCAATATGCACACAAGATGCACTTGTAGGACACCTTCTTGCTCCACCTGAATCACATTCCAATCGATTACATGATTAAAATCAAGTATATATTTATTAAGCAATGAAATATGAAACACATTATGTACAGTCATGGATGCGGGAAATGCAAGCATATATGCAACCGGTCCAATCCTTTCTAGGATTTCAAATGGCCCACAAAATCTGGCTGCCAACTTGGAACAGCTTCCAAGCTTTAGGGAACTTTTGTTGTCTTTCACTATCAAGAAAACATGATCACCCACTTTAAAATATCTGTGGGTTCTGTTCTTATCGACATAACTTGTCTACCTGTCTTGGGAAGCCTTCAAATTCTGCTTAATTTTTAACATTTTCGCTTCCATTTTCTTGAGCAACTCTGGCCCAACCACTGCCATGTCAGTTGGATTATCCCAGCTTACTGGAGTGTTGCACTTTTTTCCATAAAGTACTTCAAATGGACTCATCTTCAGTGATGCTTGATACCCATTGTTGTAGGCGAATTCTACCAAGTGTAGGTAGTCTTCCCATTTAGATAGTTTGTCCATCACATACATCCTTAGCGTGTCTTCTATCACTCGATTCACCCTCTCTATCTTCCCATCGAACTTAGGATGATAGGCAGCGCTGAAGTTCAGATTCGTTCTGAACCCCTTGAATAATCCTTTCCAGAATTTTGAGGTGAATTTCGGGTCTCTGTCAAACATAATTGTCTTGGGGATACCGTGCAATCGTGCCACTTCCCTCATAAAGATATCGACAACATTGGCTTCCTTGTGAGTAGTCTTCAATGGGATAAAATGGGCAGCTTTCGTAAGCTTGTCCACCACCATCATGATTGAATCATGTTTTTTCCCTATTCTGGGCAATCCTATGATGAAATCCATTGTCGCTACTTCCCACTTCCACTCAGGAATGGGTAAAGGCTGCAACAACCCTGCTGGGTGCCTGTGCTCATCTTTAACCTTCTCACACTTCATACATCTGGCAATGTAATCTGCAATTTCTTTCTTCATACCTGGCCAAAAGTAATGGCTCTTGGCTGCTGCCACAGTTTTCTAATATCCAGGGTGCCCAACATAAGGCACATTATGCATTTCTTTCAAAATCATAAGTTTCAAGTCCTGGACATTAGGTACATAAATTTTGTTCTTGTACAAAAGTGTTCAATCAACTTCCAATTTATAATTTTCCACTTTTTGTGGAATCTTACCTTGTTGTAGCTTTGCTACCAACTCCATGTACTCCAAATCTGCATTTGTAGCTTCCAAAATTCTGCTTTTAATATCATTTTGATACATGCTAATGGTTGTAGCATGTAGTTCATGCACTCTCCTACTGAGCGCATCAGCCACCTTGTTTTCCTTTCCTTTGATATGCTTGATATCAAAGTCATAATAACAAAGAAACTCCAACCACCTACTCTGCCTAGCATTCAAAGTTGGTTGGTCAAACAAATACTTCAGACTGTTATGGTATGTCCTCAGTTCAAACTTCCTTCCCATGAGGTAGTGTTTCCATTTCTTTAGAGCATGTACTATGGCTGCCAAATCCAAATCATGAGTTGCATAGTTCTTTTCGTGCTCTTTCAACTTTCTGGATTCATAACAAATTTCGAATCCATTCTGACTGAGGAATCCTCCCAATCCTTCTTTGCATGCATCTGTACACACTACAAAGTCTTCATTCGGATCTGCAATCCTCGGGATTGGAGCACTGGTTAACAGCTGCTTCAATCACTGGAAGATTTTCTCACATTCCTTTGTCCACTAAAATTTCTTCTCCTTCCTTTGCAAGGAAGTGATAGGGTGAGGTATCCTTGAGAACCCTACAATAAGTCTTCTGTAATAACCAGCTAGACCCATAAAGGATCTAACTTCCATCACATTCTTGGGCGCTGACAATTCTCCGATGACCACAATCTTCTCAGGATCTACAGCTATCCCATCCTTTGAAATAATATGCCCCAAATAATGGATCTACCCTTGATAAAACGAGCACTTGCTCAATTTGGCATACAGATGGTGCTCTCTTAGCACCTGCAGCACCATTCTCAGATGATGTTCATTCTCTTCCTCCGACTTGGAATAAACCAGGATATCATTCAAAAAGACTATGACAAACTTGTCCAGATAGTCCCTGAATACACCATTCATTAGGCACATAAAAACAACGGGTGCATTTGACAACCCAAAAGGCACCACTATGAATTCATAATGACCATACCTTGTTCTAAAGGTGGTCTTGCTGATGTCTTCATCTTTTATTATTACCTGGCGATACCTGATCTAAGATCTATCTTCGAAAATATCTTCGCATCCTTCAACTGATCAAAGAGATCATCGATCCTTGGCAAAGGATACTTGTTATTTACAATCACTTTGTTCAATTGTCTGAAATCAATGCACAATCTCAACGTCCCATATTTCTTCTTCACGAACAGGACCGGGGCACCCCAAGGTGACACACTTGGGCATATATACCCCTTCTTCAGAAGCTCTTTAAGTTGCAACTGTGGTTCTTTCAGCTTTTCTGTACTCATTCTGTAAGGATTTTTTGACACTGGAGCTGCTCCAGGCATCAAGTTTACAGAGAAGTCTATTAGCACTCTGTAATTTTCCCAAGGCTGAAGAGGAAGTCACAAAGGCAACATCAAAACCAATTCGAGTCTTGGATCTAACCCTCCAAGACTCAGAGAGGGATCTCTCTGTCTGATATAGATTTGTTTGAAGAGAATATTAGGCTAGCTATGAAGAACATGGATTTGTTTTTGAAATTGGGTATAGGCAGAGAAGAGAAACCATGGGCTATGGAGTCACTGAAACAAACGATAAAAAATCCATGTCAACAGGCTAATATTTGCAGGACAAGGTAGACAACTCACTGGATCCTTCAATTTAAATGAAATGGGTGAGATGAAAACAGGTCAAGAAATCCAATTAAACACAAAGCAACTAAGAATTCTGAGTTTAATTTTCAGTGGAAAACACAAAAAACTATACCAAGCCAGAGATAGAGGGTGCATTAAAACCAATTCTGTTCTTAATCTTCTTGGAATAATTCAGAGGAAAACATTAATTATGATAACAGAGAAACAAATTAACACAGAGGGATGCACATCACCAGTCGAAATAGTCACAAGAATCCTGCATCATAGCACTGTCTCATTGAATTGATGAAAAAAACACTGAAAGCTCGGCGAGCTGTTTTACAAAATTTTTAATCCATGGTCCTCTACTGATCAACCCTTTTACATTAAAAATCATCTCTATAAATAAGAGAGATCTCCCCATAAGTCTCGAGAGTCGGTTTTAACAGCCTCGGCCAAAAATAGGCACAAATCCCACAAAATTTGGAACTATCCGCCATGAAAGACGGACCGGTTTTCTACGAAAAAGGGGTCCGAACAGACATCATTTTCTCTTCAACGTTGACACCTGGGCAAAACATGAAGGAGGTTATTGTAGATGGGTGTGTTCTAGACAAAAAACTCCTCCGGTTTCGCCAAATTCGCCTCCATCTGTCCGTAAAAGCTCCTGCAAGATCGAGACTGTAATAGAAAAACCGAAAATCCGAAAAAAGAGGTTGAAAGACAGCTTCGATAATCCCTTCTCGTAGCACCTATAAAAAAACTGAGAGAGGTTTTTGTTCTTCATCCCGTTAAGGAGAAAAACCTCTCTCGGTTTCTTAAAATTCGTTTTCATTTGCCAAAAAACAACCTTGGATGAAGACGTGCTGAACAGGCGAAAATAGGCAAAAAATATGAAAAAAACGGTTTTTTTTCGGGATGGTTGGTATTCCGGACTCCCCCTGAGGTGGTAAGCAGTTTTTTTTTGGGGGGGTCCGCTGGAACGTGGGGCTGACACCTGTCTGGGGGGTGGTTTTTGGACACTACCATTCCGGACCCCCCCCCCTCTCGTTAAACTCTGGATGGTGAGGGGGGGTCTGGAATTTTTGTCATTCGTTGATTAAAATGTATGGGATACGTGGATGGGGGCTTGATGTGTGAAGGTGCGTGGAGTCTTGGGTGGGGTAGACTTAGGATAGTGTAGATTTGGATTGTTATTTTTTTTTTTAATATTTGTTATATTTTTTGTTTTATTACGTGCTTTGTTTTATGTTTATGTATTTTATATGTTTTGTTTTGTTTTTTATATAATTTGTTTTATTACTTTTTGCTATATATTTTATTTTTTTTATTTCCATTATTCATTATCCATTATTCACAACAGCTAATGAGAATTATTTCCATTCTTTCTCTCCTTCTTCTTTTTCCAATTCTCTCTGCAAATGTGTGTATCATTGTTTAGCTAGATCTATTCTTTGCAGGTCAACACATTTACATGGTATCAGAGCTGACGAACTGCTAAGAAAAAGCTACACCAAAAATGTTTGCAGGTACAAAAGATCAAAGACAGCGAAAATATGGAATTCCAAAAAGAATTCATTCTTACACCTTACAACTATTTTGCATGGAAGGAGAAAATAGCCATACATCTCTGATCCATAGGGTTGTATAGGTTAACCATGAATACAGATACAGAACCAACATCAGCCATAGAAAAATCCAAGTACTTAAATTGCATGGATGAGGCACTCGGAACAATTTGCAGTCTTATTTCTCCCGATCTCCTTTTTCATATATCTTCCTGTAAGACTCCCAATGAAGCTTGGACCATCTTAGAAGGGATCTTTGGAAAATACGATGAGATGAGGGGACACATGCTAGAGTTGGAGCTTCTCACATTAGATCCAAAAAGCTTCGAGAATATCCAAGATTTCTTTACAAAAATCAAGGATTTATTGTCGCAACTCAAAGCTTGCGGGGTTGATAAATCGAAGGAGGAGAAACAAATGGTTCTCACCATTCTCTCCAAGCTTGGACTTGAATTCTCTGTATTCATATCCAGATTTCATATTGTCATATTTGCCTCTGGATCCACCTGGAAGATGCTTTCTCTTGAGGACTTTATCAAATCCTTGACACAAGAGCAAACCAAGCTCATCAACATGGGTGCAATCAAAGGCCCAAGGGCGCATGCACTCACTGTGCATGATGGAAGCCACAAATATCAAAAACCTAAAGATAAATATAAGTGGAAATATCATGCACATACGAAGAAGGAAGGGTACACAAAACCCTTCACAGATGCCTTCGGATCCAAAGGAGAAAAGGGAAGAAAAGGAGAGAAATGCACGTTCTGTCACAAGAGATTCCATTCGGAATCCGCATGCATGCAAAAACAAATAGATCTGATGTCTCAGATACTTCAGAAAAACAAACTTGGAGATCACATCCCCGAGGGTGCAAAGAAGAAGAAGCCAGAAGATCTGAATTCTAAGAAAGGCAATTCTAGCCATGCCTTGATTGCAATCAACTCCTCTCTCGATGCTTGGATCATAGATTCAAGAGCATCACATCACATGGATGCCTCAGAAGCAGTCTATTCTTCTTCGCATGCATGCAAAGGTCCTCCTATTCTGATGGGGGACAACTCTTCTGTCGAAGTCACCGGCAAAGGAAGGATTGAACTCACCAACGGAAGCTTTGAGAATGTGTTGCATGTTCCCAAGATTTATGCCAACCTTCTCTCTCTGTATCAAATGATGAATTCCGGCACCAAAAAGAAAGTCGTATTCACATCAAATGTCATGGACATCTACGACATGCAAACCAACTCCAAGGTTGCTACCGGTGAGGTAAATCATCACTCTAGATTGTATACATTTTCTGAATTCATTGAACCTGGTTCTGCTTTTCTACTTACTCATGCTGATGAAAGTAGTAGGATATGGCACGAAAGGTTTGGACATTTGAATTTCAGATACGTGAAACAGCTTAGCAAGCACAGATTAGTTGATGGTCTACCAGACGTCCATTTCTCCAAGGGAGTATGTGAGGGATGTGTTCTCGGAAAACACTCTCAAGAGAAATTCGATAAAGGAAAGTCTCAGTGAGCTTCCGCACCTTTAGATATGATCCATAGTGACCTCATGGGTCCTTTTCTGCATCCATCGATCAGAAAAGTGAGGTTTGTTCTCATTTCTTTTTATGATTTCTCACGTTTTACTTGGATCTACTTTCTCAGGCAAAAATCCGAGGTCTTTCAACACCTCAAAGATTTCAAAGCTTTGGTTGAGACACAGTCTGAAAATAAGATCAAAGTCCTTCGAAATGATAACGGGGGAAAGTATGTGAATCATCAGATTCATAATATTTGTCATGAGGCAGGGATTCAGTTGCAACATATAGTTCCCTACACTCCGCAGCAAAACGGAGTTGCTGAGCGGAAAAACAGATCTCTAAAGGAGATGGCATCTTGCATGTTGCATGCCAAGTCACTACCACAGAGACTATGGGTCGAAGCACTTAACTGTGCAACATACATCCAAAACATATCTCCTCGTAGATCTGTCAAGGATAAGACCCCCTACGAGGCTTGGAGTGGCCTCAAACCAGAAGTGTCCCACTTTCACATTTTTGGTTCACGTGCATGGGCCCAGATTCCCTCTGAAAAGAGGAAGGCACTTGATCCACAGAGCACTGAGTGCATTTTTGTTGGATACCCTAACGGTGTGAAGGGATATCAACTTATTGATATTTCCTCAGACCGACTCATCATTGAGCATAGTGTCCAATTCAAGGAAAGTGTCTCGCATGTACATCAACAATCACATGCAAACACCTTCACTCTTCCACCTGTCCGAGATGATGAGTATGAACATGCTGACTCTTCTTCAGACGAGAGTTCTGATTCATAGGAATCAGATGATTCAGATTCAGAGTCAGTACAGTCAGATGCAGAGTCAAAGCATCTAGATACAATTGCAGAGCCAAAGTAGAGGCCCAAGTGGGCACAGACTAGGGGATCTCGTTGGTGATCCAACTGATACTAGGAGGACTTGATCTAATTTCGAGGAGCCTCCTATTGCACTCACTTCCACTGAACCATTTCCTTCCAGGCATCTTTTCTTGGTTCAGTCTTTAGATCCACAGTCTTATGGCGAGGCTGATAGAAATCCCTTTTGGGAATCTGCCATGCAGGACAAGTATAACTCCCTCCTCGAGAACCAGACTTGGGATCTGGTTCCCCTTCCTTCTGGGAGGAAACTTGTCAGATGCAGATGGGTCTACAGGACCAAGAGCACAGCAGATGGATAGATTAGCAGATACAAAGCCAGGCTTGTCGCCAAAGGCTTTCAGCAGGTTCATGGTATTGACTATGATGAGACCTTCGCTCCAGTATCGAAGATGGATTCCATTCGATTGGCCCTTGCCATTGTGGCAGCTAAGGGATGGGAAGTCAATCATATGGACGTGAAGAATGCATTTCTTCACGGTGATCTCTCTGAGGAGATCTACATGGAGCAGCCCCAAGGATTTATGTAGGACTCATCTTTGGTCTGTCTACTGAAGAAGTCACTTTATGGCCTCAAGAAGGCTCCAAGGGCATGGTAAGCCAAGATGGACTCCTACTTGTTGTCACAAAACTTTGTACATTGTAAATCAGACCCAAATGTATACATGCTCAGGACGGTTGATTCACTTCTACTTTTAGTTTTGTATGTCGATGATTTGTTGATCATCGGTTGCTCGACTTCAGTGATAGCTACAGTCAAGAGGATTCTTCATGACAGGTTTTTGATGATGGACATGGGTCTGCTACACTTATTCATTGGACTTGAGATCATTCAATATGCATCAAGCATCAAACTGTCTCAAGCCAAATATGCACGAGATCTCCTTGAGAGATTTCACATGACAGACTACAAGTCTGCTCCGACTCCTTTCCTATCAGGAGTCAAACTTGAGATGGCGGGGAGACTCCACTTGTTGGCAGCACACTGTACAGACAGCTAGTGGGGAGCTTGTTGTATCTCACACACTCCAGACCAGACCTCTCATATGCAGTTGGCACAGTTTCCAGGTTCATGCAGGAGCCACATGAGCTACATTGGAAAGCTGCAAAGAGTATCCTTCAATACGTACAGGTCACCATCACCTTTGGGATTCATTATGCAGCAGACTCTACATTAGATCTCACTGGGTTTACTGATTCTGATTGGGCTAGTGATAGCATTGATCACAAGTCCACATCTAGTTACTCACTTAATCTTGGTTCTGGGCCTATCTGTTGGTCGAGAAAGAAGCAAGCTACCATTTCTCTATCTTCAGCCGAGGCAGAGTACAGAGGGGTAGTTAACATAACCATTCAGGCTATGTGGCTACAACATTTTCTCACTGAGTTGGGCATTCAGTTTCATCGACCGATCGTCATCTGGTGTGACAACCAAAGCACTATGAAGTTCTGCAGAGATCCAGTTCAGAGGCAGCGGATTCATCACATCGAGATCCACATGCACTACATCCGGGACTTAGTACACGAGGGGATCATCCACTTACAATTTTATCCTTCAGCAGAATAGACGACCGACATTTTCACCAAGACCTTCACTGAGCAGAAATTCCATTCTCTGTGAAGTCGTCTTGGAGTGAGGGACACAGTTGCCTAGCAACTGTAGTTCTTTTTTTTACATACATTGTACCTTGAGGGGGGGTTTATCCCATGAGGTTTTCCCTCTTTACTCACTTTATTTTCAGTGTATCTTTTGTACTTGGGTACCTAACATGGCCTCGTTGTCGGGACCCAATCTTTATTTTCACCATAGTGATGTTCAGTGGGGGTGTTGGAGTTACTTCACACACACCTAGGATTTCTTTTTCCTAAGGTTTTTATTTGTTTATTAGTCATAATTAGTCATTATCCAATCTCCTATATTTTAGGAGAGAATATTCCACCTGGAGAATATTCTCTTTCAGTTCACACTTATGTTTGACTAGTTGAGTTGAGTTTAGATGTTGCATTGGGATCATCACCATGCAACATTGGGATCATCACCATGCTAATTCGACCTTGCCTTGGTATCATCACCAAAGAGGTGCATTAGCCTTGATTCCTTGAGTTAACTCCTCACTACTTTCTGTTCAGTCAGTTAACTGAAGACTAGTTGACTAGTTAACTCAACTAGGTGGTAGTTCATTCCCGTAACTGCCTGAGAGACTAGAATAGGTGGCAGTTCACTCCCGTAACTACTGGTGTGTGTCCATATCACTCTAGATCACCACTATGGTGACTTGGTTCACCTCAAGTCGAACTCATTGAGTTATATAGAGTATATCATGTGTAAATTATTCATTATTCACAATGGTTAATGAGAATTCTTTCCATTCTTTCTCTCCTTCTTCTTCTTTTTCCAATTCTCTTTGCAAATGTGTGTATCATTGTTTAGCTAGATCTATTTTGTGTAGGTCAACACATTTACATGTATCCATTGATTTTCCGGATCCTTCCATGATTGGATCCACATTGCATGCCTAGTCGCTTTGAATTTGGTTATGCCCTGATAATGTACGATCCTTTCCAGTGTAACTCGCCAAGTATTGGCAATTCTCTCCTGTAGGTCTTCATAATATCCTTTGAATATGGTTTCATTCGCCTTTTTGTTCTGGGATTTGACACACACCCGAGCGATAGGTAGCATGTTGCGTGGCAAGGCTTGGGTCTTGTTCCAAATAATGAATACCTAGGCTCCTTCCATCCGAGCAAGGCGATCAAGATGAGTAGCCATGAGTAGTGAAATTCTATCCCCAAGTCCTGTGCGTCCTTGCAGTCTTCCAGGAACAAATTCAACAAATACGAGGCCCTGCTGAGTGTGGTGCCCTCTGTGCACTGAGTTGCAACTGCGACAACCCTGGCAGGGACTTCCTCCTTGCGGCATTTCTTGAGTAACTTGCATGCCATGATTTTAATGGCCATCCTTGTCGCTGTGTCACTAATACGCTTGATTATGATTCTGCATGACGCCCTTTCTATACCATACTTTTTCTTCATTTCCTCGGCCAGTGCCTTCTCCTTAGTTTTGTCATCAAGGAACTACATGGGTGACTCCCCCCGTGATGGAAGTCCTGTGATGTATGTAATGAGCTCTACATCTATTAAGACAATCTGTTCCAACCACAGGTATCCTCCATGGGTGACTGCCATCAACATCTTGATGCATTTGTTTGTGTACTAGTCTCTCCCAAAGTGTGGGATGTCTAACAGGTCTAGTATCCCGATTTTGGCCATTCTAGTTGTTCACTGGACTGGTTGGTTAATTGGTTCACCAAAGTGTCCTATACACACAATCTCTAAGTAAACGTTCTTGGTGAACTCTGGGAACTTGTCTATGTCTGTCACATCATGGTCTGAGTACCTCAATTTCTCCACGTGACCTAACATGTTACCTGCGATATGTACCCCTTCTAGAATGCACAAAAAGACTATGGTTGTGTTGTCCTACTTGTGCGGTGACTACATGTTTTCCCTTTCGCTGTGGTGGCTGACTAGAGGTTCCAACCTCCATTGTTCTCTCTTCGGCATATTCATCTGCTCGGTCGGTGACATCTTCCATTATTCCCTCTTGTGGTTGTTCTGGTGTGGTTGTCTATGATATTTTCAGTGCGATTGTTTCTTCCTGGTTCAGGACCGTCCCATTAACTCTTGGGACTTCTTCAAGGTTTTGGGGGTGCAAATGACTGCCTGCATCCTCAGCCTATTTTCCCTATCCCCCTTCTGGTACATCAATGTCCATGCCCACTGGTGTTATCTGTTGGGTCTCCTCCATGACAAGTGTGGGGATTCCTAGTGTTATATCGGGCGATGGGATTTCATCTACATTGACGACTTTTGGAGGCTAAAGTGATTGTTGTTCGCTTCCCCGTGCTTGCGGTGGTGATATGGTGTTGCTTCAGGGTCATCTGCCTGTCTGGATCAGTTATCCCTATTTGGGTGGTGCCATGGTGTTCAAAGTGTTGTTCGTCGATCTTAGTGGCCTCTATTACCTCTGCAAACTTCACTCTCGACTATGTATCTTCTATCGCTTATGCTTTTCTCAATTTCACAATAACCTTCACAATCTCGCGTACTAGCTTATGTTGGAATTGTGTGAAGCTTCTTCGAGATGTTACCCAATTTGCGTTTTAATTGAACTGGTGCTTCCTGCATACTTTTTATTGATTTCCCTTGCCATCTCCAGTTGGTGCGATTAATGCGGGTCCCTTCAGTGATTTTTGTCATTTAATTTTGATAATCATCATCCATTGGAAGTTATTTTCCATGTCCTTTTTTCACGTTGTTTTCGCTTTCCCATTGTTTCTACTTTGTAGTGATCGTTGGTTTTTTTCTCCGACGTGATGGAATTTCCGATTGCGCATGCTCACTTTTTAGCGCATTATGCCTCTGTTGTTATCCTTTGATGTTTGGCGCGGTATCTCCTCTGTGTTTTTTTTTTTTTTCTCCCAAGTGCCAGGAGGTCCATTGTCCCTATATAGCTTTAGTCAACTCCCATTGATCATCCCTTTAAGTTATGTTCCTCCTAAATCCTTCAACTATACATCTCCCCCATTTGTGACAATCTTCACTTTGTACGGTCCTAACGAATGCATTTTGAGTTTTCCTGGGTGCTGAAGGGATTTACTGTCATACACCAAGACTAAGTCTCCTTCCTTGAAATCATTTCTCTTGATATGTTTGTCCCTTTCTTTCTGAACTTCTCGATGAAACCCTGCAAGAATCTTGTCTTCCTCCATGATCATCAGTTGATTTAGCCTTTCTTGTGTTGCGCCTCGTTCTGTCATGTTTGTAATTGCTGCTACGTGCATACTAGGTACCAAATATTATAATGGAACTACTTCTTCTTGTTCATACACCAATCTGAATGGTGACTGTCTTGTCAATTGTTTTCATTTGGTCATGTATGCCCACAATACTATTGGTATCTTTAGGTCCCAATCATCCCTATTTACGTGGCAGATCTTTGTTAGTGCATTTTCAAGGATTTTGTTAAAGGCCTCCACTATTCCATTTGATCGAGGGTGATATGGTGTACTATTTTGATGATGAACTTCAAACTCCTCAGTCATAGCCTTAATAGTATTGTTAATGAAATGAGTGCCTTGGTCACTCATCAAAATCCTCGGGCAGCCAAATCTAGTGATCACTTGCTCAAACAAGAAGTGTGTTGTTGTCTCTGCACTGTAATATTTTACTGGTGCTTCTTTTTCCCATCTCGTTAATTATTTTGTCGCAATGATAATGTACCTCGCTCCTGACCTTTTTGCTGGTGGTTTAATTGGCCCCACAAAGTCTATTTCCCATTTCTCAAATACATGCAAAGTTACTTATGGTCACAGGGGCATCTCGTCCCTTCTATTCAGTTTTCCAACCCTCTAACATGCATCAAATTTCTGACAGTAGTCCTTTGAGTCTCTATGAATAGGCGGCCACCATAGTCCTGCGTGCAATACCTTCTGTGCGGTATCTTTTCCTGCATAATTTCCTCATGCTATTCCCTTGTTGGATTATGCTAATATCCTTGGTCTTTCTTGTTCTAACACACATATTCTCAAGATGTTATATGCACCCATTTTGTATAAGTGTCCTACAATCAAATGGTAATCTGCAACCTTGACTACCAGATTTTTCTTCTGTGTAGTGTTGTATTCCTATGGCGCAGTCATTGTACTCAAGTACTAGATGATATCTGCAAAGTATTCATCAACTATCTAGACTGAAAATAACTACGCGTCGAGAAAATTTTCCTCTAGATTCGTAGGTTCCTCCCCATTAGTAATCCGCAACAGGTGATCAGGTCTTGTGTTCAACTTTCCTGGTTTCACTATCACTTCAAAGTCAAATTATTGAAACAATAATAACCATCTACAAATCCTCCCTCCCAACACTTGCTTGTTGACGAGGTATTTGAGCTTTTAATGGTCTGTGAACATCTTGAAATGTTTTCCCAAGAAATAATGTCTGAACTTTTGAAGCGCGTAGACCATAGCTAATCCTTCCCTCTCTGTGGTGTTGTAGTTCTGCTCTGATTCTGATAGTTTTCTGCTAGCAAATGTTATAGGATGGTCCAATTCTCCTGCTCCTGGCTGCGCCACAATAGCTCCAAGTGTTATGGCGAATGCATCTACATGTGCGTGGAATGTCTTTTCCCAATATGGGAACACTAGTATTGGTGCAGTTACCATTTTCTCTTTCAGGGTATCCAGACCGTGTTGATAGTCCTCATTCCATTGGAACTTTGTGTCTTTCCTTAGAAATTTCTCCATTGGCGCAATGATCTACGCATACCCCTTTAAAAATTTCCTGTAGTATCATGTGTGTCCCAATGTCTCTCTCAATTGGCAGAGTGGTAGGTTAACAATTACTGCAATCTTGGCAGGATCTACTAGCAAGCCTTGCTTGCATACTATATGTCCCAATAATATCCCAAAAGGTGTCTCGAATATGCACTTCTTGATATTTAACAATATCTGCAACTGCCTACATCTTTCTTACATCATTCGTAAGACCTCTACATGGTCCTTCAACAGACTATAAACTGTCCAATCGTCCAGATATACTTCTAGAAACTGGTGTATAAACTCTTTAAATGAAACTATGACTACTCTGGAGAATATTGTTGGTGCATTCTTCAATCCAAACGGCATGACTGTATACTGGTAGGATCCCCATTCCATGGAAAAAGTGGTATTGTATCTGTCTTTTGGTGCTATCTTAATCTGACGGTACCCCGAGAATCCATCGATGAATGAATAAGCTTCCTATCCTCCTACATTCTCCAGGACTTCATCTGTGAACGAGGTAGGGAACGAGTCATGTAGGCACGCATCATTCAACTTCCTCAAGTCGACACATATTCTTATTCCCCCTTGTTTCTTCTCCTGAACTACCATCGGGATTATCCATTCAGATTCTTCTATAGGTTATATGATTCCATCCTCCAACGTCCTATCGATCTCATCTTTGACTTTTTGCTTGTATATCGGGTTTAGTCTATATGGTCGTTTTCTGATTAGTCTTGCCTCGACTCTAAGTGGTATCTTCATTTCTCCTAGATCTCCTACTATGCCTTTCATTTCTGTGAATGTTGTTGGGAACAGGTCATTGTATTCGCGTAGTAACTATGTTATACTTTCCACTATTTTCTCATCCCAATAGTATCCAATGTTGGCCATTTTGGGATTCTCAATTGTCCCAATATTGACTTTATTCACTTTGATCGGCACAACAATTACTTTTGATTCCATAGGTGGACCTTCCACTTCTCTCTCGCCTTCACCTTCCTCAATCTGAATATCGCATGGGTCATCTTCATCTGGTGCTTCTTCCTGCACATGGTAGCATGACAATAGTTCTTTCACTATCTGTTTGTTTTCTTTTTGTTCTTCTGTTATGAGTTCAACTTTTGGTTCCTTAGTGAATAGCACCCCTCGAATTTGTTTAAGTGTTGCATCTATGTTGGGGTTCTCATGCTCAAATGAGAAAGTGACTATAAAATTCCATTGTAATATTGTCTATCTTGTAGTTCCTTTGCGCAATTCTTGGTATGTATACCATTTTGTTGGGATTCCTACTAATGTGTGCACGAAATGGTGAGTCTCTGCACTTCTCCAAGTGTTCTATTGGTGCCCCCTGTCCATCATATTTTTGTAGCTGGTTGCTTCCTAGTGTTGCGCCAAACCTAATGTCCAGTAACCACTTACATTGATATCAGTCCTTGATTGTTTCTTTTTGCACACCCCACCATCTTGTAGGTGTCTCCTTCAGTGTTATATCTAGGGCTAAGAGCCTCTTATTTTATAACACTTCATCTTTGTAACATGTTAAGAATGTTTCTATTTCGTTCACCCCATGCAAGTTGGGAGGTTCCTTATCTCCGTACCTACCCATCTTACTGCATGGTTTATTCTTGTGCATATTCTTGTGGAGACTTCGTGTAACCTCTGCTGCCAATTTTCTAAGCCTGTATCTGAGTCTGATGCACATGAGGTGATTCTTCGCTAGTTGAATACCCCATCTTTAGTTGGGTTCAGGTAATCTGCGTCTCGCGCATTTGTTATGTACAAATGATTAATTTCCTCCAAGTCCAAGCAAGTAGGATCTACGAACCTTTCCCCTTCTGATGGGTCCAATGTCACAATGACTTTGTATTCTCCTGACTCGAAGGTCATATTCTACGTCTTTAAGTTTATTATGGCCTGGTTATCAAATTCCCAATCCAATCCAAGAAATGTTGGATAAGGTGTTGTGTCTTCCACTATATCGATTACTTCGAAGTTGGATTTAGTCCGCACTCCATCCAGGTCTACTGTCACTCCTTTTAGTCTTCCAATTGGGAGAACTCTATGTTGATTGCTAGTTTCAGCAGAACCGGTGAATATCGTAATGCGGGTTCTCCCGTACATTTCCATATATTCTTGGGTAATACATTGACTTCGGATCCTAAATCCAGTATAATATCTCCCATGTTGAAATCTCCAATGTTGGCATTCAACCTGAATTCTCTACTTTTTCTTCTCCTTGTATGCAGGCAATTGACTATTTTATGTTCTAGCTTTCCTTCTACTTCTATGTTATATATTTCTAGCATATTTTGTAATATTTTAAGAGAGGATGGATCATTTATTAGTTTTACACATGATTGCAAAAATCCTTTAATCGTACTTACTTGTCCCAGGGGTTGTGTTTCTTTGGTGTGATCCACTGATGGAGGCATCTTGTACTCTGGTACTTCCTTACTATGTTGCGCGGTTGATGTTGACGCAATGTTTGGCTTCAAGAATTCTTATGCGGTTTGGTTGAATATATCCTTCTCATTCTGCACATCAAAATTATTCCTTGGTTCGACATTCTTCTTCACCCATTGGTTTTGTGCTTGCTCTTGTCGTACTACGTCGTTCCTGTTTTATCTCCTCCGCGTGTAGCTATGTTGATGTTTCTTCCTTCATCCCTCGCTTCTACTGAAATACATTGAACATTCTGATTGTTTTGATTTCTCTTCTCCTGGATCTTCCCTAATAGCATTGGGCATTCTTCTGCGTCGTGATCTGATGTGTGACAATACATACAGGTCGCTAGTGGGAGTGGACATTCTCATGCGTATTGTCCTGGATGTTAACAATTATGACATACCACTTGTCCTCTACCTCTCCCAAAGCCTCCTCTTGTTGTTCCTCTGCCTCTATAGCCATCTCGATCCCCTCGCAATGTGTTATAGTGAGGTTCCTAGTTATACTATGAGGTATTATAATGTGGTTGCGCGGTGTTAAACTGTGATTGCGTAGTGTTTTAAGGTTGTTACGCAGTGTAATACTGTTGTTGTGTAGTGTTGTATGGGGTTGGTACTTGATTAAAATGAGGTGCGGCTTTCCCGATCATCATTTGTGCCTGCACCCTATATGCATCTGATGTTCTTTCCCTCATCAAATCCATGGTTTTGCAGTCCTTGTCATCGTGGCCTATTGACTTGCAAAATTTGCAATACGAGCTCTTTGGTATTGTCTAGTACTTCTACATCATTGGGCAGTGGTATGGGTCGTGGCCCTGTTTCTTACAGATTTCACATCATAGTCCTCTTGTTGGTAATGGGTTTGGCATTCCTATTTCCATGTACTGCGTGAATGTTGGACATTCATTCTTATGGTGTCATTCTGTCCTACATGTGGTACACCAAACAACTTCTCTTTTGTCCTTGTTTTTGTTCTGGTTTAGCTAGAATGTCAAGTTCTTCAGATCTTCCTTCAACGCCTCAATGGCTAGATTTGTCTTCTGATATTGGTTTTATTCTAGTTGCAGGGTTTCCTGAAGAGACTCTGCCTATGTCTGAAACTTCTGTTGTCGTAGTGGATACTTCAATTGTGGTAACAACAAATTGATGAACAGATGCATGTGTTACATATCTATCATGATGTATTTTATCTTTCCCTTTATTCGTTTGAATCTCTGGTCAATCTCCCATATAGATTCTCCTGGTTTATGTCTGATCTCTATCATCTCCTTCATGTATTAATCCTCTGAACTCGGCTTTTGGAACTTTTTTATCAACAACTTCTTGATATCTCCAATTGTTCTGGTTGTCCCTGGCGGACAATTTACAGCTAGACTCATATACCAATCTAGTGCGCGATCTCTTAATGTGATATCTAACTGTGCAAGTTTGGTGTCCTCGTTTGTGATCTATTTTACTTCCCAAAAAATTTCACAGATAAACAGGTGCTACTTTGGGTCCTCCGACACTTCCCCTTTGAATTCCGGTAACCTGATGGTGGGATCATGTCCTGCCATCTTAAATGTTGAACTACTAATTCTGCACGGTGTAGATACTTGACTACTTCTTCATGAACTAGCTCCCCCAGTTGTTTTTCCTTGCGTAGATGTACTTCATGTTGTCTTCCTTCTCCCGAAATTCAATTTTTGAAACAGTGGTGTTCTCCTTGGTGTATTAGTTGCACATGGGTTTATGGGTTCCACACTGACACTGATATGGATAGGAATGTTTCCTTATGCTTCTTCTCTTGGACCTCTCGTCTTCCTCTCATATGTCGCATGCATGATTTCTTCCATTTTCTCCACAGCTCGGAGATCCTCTACCTCCTCTTCATCACTTGCCAAGCCTTCCCTCACAGCTACAGCTCTTTTCTTGGTGTTCACCTTCTATTGGTAGGGTACTCCACTACGCATCTTCCAACTGTCGCCATGATCCACTTGATTTGGTCGTCATCCATCATAATTGGGTCCAAGGCCTCCTCCTTCTTTCCTTTAACCCCTTCTCCTTCCATTTCTTCTTTTCCTATCAGTGCTTCCCCCCTTCCCCCATGCACACAAGGAAGTTTAGTTTACTGACTCCATTGTCATTACACCTTTGTTATATATAAATATATTAATGGAAGTATATAATGATCTGATGTACCTACCTCGAGGTCCCTTCAAGAATTCTTGTTCAGTTGCGCCATACGACTTTGTTGTATCTACTGCAACATTATGATAAATCCAACAATAATGTTGTCTAGCCAGAAATCTACTATGCACGTAAACTTATTATCAACTCATTGTAGCTACTCGATCTCTTCAGGATTCCACTCTAGCTGTCTGATCTGATTCGTAATATGTTTGTATTTCATTATTTTGATCCACTCCTGCAATATGTGTGGGAAATCACAGAAAAATACTTCATACAAGTCGGTGAATACGTACTTGTCCAAGTATTTGTGTGGTGTTAACTTTGGGTTTATGTTATCTTTCTGTGCAAATTCCAACTCCTTTGTCTTCAACCAGCTCTTTATCTCTGCCTTCGTGGGATTCCACGGTCTCAACATCCCCTTTTACATTCACAATCTTTCACCTTCTTGTCATCCGATCCCGTATTCTTTTGATGCTTCTTCAGTAGATCTCATATGCTCAGTCCGATTCTCTTCCAATCAAATGGCAACAGAACCATTTGTTGGTTTTTCCTCTATCTATCTAGTCTTCTTCTACTGGTCTTGAGGATTCATTATGGGGTATTTGGTTTCTCATTGACCCTTACAGTTTGAACCTGGTTCAAAACTAAGAAGCTCCCCAAAAAAATCCCTTAAAGACTATGGGCCCCTCTGGTAAACCAGAAGGCAACGCAATGCACGGAGTGCACTGCGTAGTCTCACCCGAGATAGCTATATGGGTGGCAGCAAGACTCAGGTATTTGCAACCTGAGATTGAGCGAGATCTGTGTTTGTGCACTGTAACCTTTATTCAGTCCATTTAACATCTTGTTATAACATTTATTCTATGCATGCATGTAAAATACCAGATCTACTTAGTTACTTCATTCATTCAACATTCATCAACCAATCATACACAAAGACGCATGCATACAGTCACATCACACAGTGTTACCATGGTTCACCCCCTTCTGGGCTACGTCCACAAATATTTGGCTCTCGATCTTTTATTATAGTTTAGAAAGATATCACTTTGCGTGTGGTTACAGTCTTAGTTCCTCTACGTGTGGTTATAGTCTTAGTTCCTCCTCTCTCCCACAGGCTCCTTGATCCCTGCGAGGATGACTAGATCGCACCAGGATCCTCAGCCTGTGATTGAACCCTCGGGATCAAGTCCCTCATGCCTTCTCTAGTTCACCAAATGAATGACTCATACAATCCTTACAATTATCTTCCTCTTTGTCCCTCGTGTGTGTCTCTCTCTGAAGTACTACTTATTTATATCCTCGTCTCACCATCCATTACAATTCATTACAAAAACCCTAACCTTAGCATCGTTAGGTCTTCCATGCATGCTCGCGTGTTGCTCTTCCTTCCATCTATCGTTTTCCTCTTGCATGCTTCTTTTCCAAAAATAGCCTTTCTTTCTGATTTGGCCTGCATCCAATACCAAATTATCAGTGCTCCCACCCTATATAATTACTTTGCATACCCTATCTCAGGTCTTGCAAGCAGTTCTGAAGAAATTTTTCCTTTGAACTGATTCTCTTACCTCTTTCTCTGGCTTCATGAGAACTTTCCTCATCATGAGTGATATTCCTTCTTTTGTTGCATCTGTCTTCATCTCTGTCTCTACATTCCTTTTATGTGCTTCAAAAATGTGAGCTTCTCCAGTTCCTGCATTTTTCTTCCCAGGACATTCCCAAAACATGTGCCCTGTCTTTCCACAGGCATAGCACTTTACTTCTCCTCCTCTAGCTCTGCCTTTTCCTCTAGGAAAAGAATATCTTCGATCATAGTGTCCTCCTCTAGAACTTCCTCCTCTTTCTGTCTGACTGTTGTATTTTCCAGCTTCAGCTATGGTTTTTTGAAATTTTCCTCTGACAATTCCTCTACCTCTGTTAGGACTCTTTACTTTGATTCATTGGCTCTATTTTCTTACCAATTTTTCTTTTGCTTTTAGGGCTACCTGATAAGAATATTCCACAGTTCTCATTGTCATTATTCTAATCTCATCCTGGATTTTATATCTCAAGCCATTAATGTACTTGACAACTTTTTCTTCATCATTCTCCCTATGTCCTGCTCTTATATTTAGCTTGTAAAATTCTTCGGTGTATTCCTTCACTAACAAACCTTTCTGTATCAGATTCCGTAACTTCCTGAATAGATTTATCTGACAATCCTGGGTATGAACTTAGCGTTCATCTTAGCTACCATTCTATCTCAACTCTTAATTTTATACTTACCTTTCCATCTTCTATCACCTTGCAATTCATCCCGCCATAAGGATGCATGCCCCTTCAACTTGGTTACTGCATGCTTCACCTTCTTCTCATCATCAATCTCCTCATAGTCAAAGTAATTTTCTAAAGCACTTATACAGTCAAGTAGTTCTTCTACATTCAAATTACCTTCATACATTGGGACCTCTACTTTTTCTCTGGTTCCTAGCCTAACAAAAACTCTCAGCAGTCGCTCCTCTGTTGCTTGTTCTCCTGCAACTTATTATGCTTCAATCTCTTCACTTTCTTCCTCGCTGACATCACCAGCTTCAGGTTCTCTCCTCTGTGTTGTCTCCATGGCATCCAACCTTGCACGAAGTTGTCTCATTTCCTCTTCCATGGATGCATTGACCACGTGTCTGTCTCTACGTATTCTTGGCAGCATGGTTCCAAATTTATTTTCTTTACACAGCTTGATTAAGCTATGATACCAATTGATGCAAACCCCCAACACCTCCTAGGGCTCGCACGACCTCTCGGTCTAGGATCATTCAAACCAAGGAGTTGAATTATCTCTATGGATCTCTTTGAACCCTTGAAAAATTTCTCCACATAAATTTTCTCTTTTACCCCAAGCGCAAAATCAGGTTCACGAGGGTCCTAAAAATTCAGCGGAATCTTCAACATGACCTCGAGCTAAACCCATGGGCCAGCTTTCAAATTACTGAAGAATTCTGGACTCCAGGGATCCGGGATTTGGGAGCTCCAAAAGTAACACACTACAACTTTTTCGAAGGCCGAACCTGCAAATAACCGAATGGGGCAGATCAGACGGTTGGCTTCTATCTCGGATTGATGACCGGTGCTTTTTACAGGCTTCAGGCTTCAAAACCTTTCAACTTCCAACTTGCGCTTCCTCACGAATTCATGAATTCCCGAATTCACAAATTCTCGAATTCACAAATTCCTGAATTCACGAAGGGAAATGGATTGACAGTTCTTGTCTCGTCTACATCCAATGGTTACGATTGGCTCTGGAACTCCAGGCTTCAAGAGTTTTGGCTACTCCAACTTAAATACCTATGAACGTCGAATTTGCATAGGATATATCTACTCTCAACGTGTCCCTCTTGACCAACGGTCGAGATCTACTATAGCCTTCGGGCCTTCGTGAGTTCTCGAACCATAAGACGTTTCACCTTCATTCTCCTAGACTGTTAGAATCGCGAAGTCCGAGATATGTTGACACATGTACTGACTATCAACGGTCAATATGTGCTATGGATTTCAGAGCTTCAGGATTCTTGCGTATTTTTCGTAGCCACGCTTTAATTCTTCTGGATATCTGAACTTCTGGACTACCTCCAATCTATGGACACGTGTCTTCGATGATGGACAGTCCAGATTCACTTCGGATCCCGAGACTTCGAGAAAATTGTCTCCTTTGTGTCTAAATACAAAAAATATCCGAACTTGTGAAGTCTGAAGGACTTCAAGGGTTGAAAATTGCGCTACTTTCCTAGATCTGATGGCTAGGAAAGATTTGGCTCCTCCTCAAGCAGATCTCGTCCACTCAACCTTTAAATTGAAAGGGAACTCTTCCTCCAAGATTTTTTACCCGCGATTCCTCCTGATCTTTCTCTCTCAATATGATTTGAACCTCTGGTACACTCCTTGTGCTCGTCTAAACCTTCGAAATATTTTAGACTTTGAGATTTTTAGAAAATCCTCCTACGTGCTCCTTGCGCTCGTATTCCTTGAGACTGTTTCAACACTTGGCTAAGTGTTGGCCATGTGTACACCTTGCAAAGGTATTCTTGAGTTTTTATACTCCACTGAGTATACGTGCACTCCTTGCACTCACTCTTCAAAGTTTCATGCTATCTCTCCTGAGCAAATGAGTCTGAGAATGACTCAGCCTTCGCACTCCTTATGTGGCATTGTGAACTCCTTGCACCAGAGTTTCAGAAGAGAAAGAGTTTAAACTTAAAGAACAACAATAATTCATTCATATAACTATGAAATGCACACACAGGCATATAAAACACAGAAAGTAAATAACACAACATTACCCAATGACCTCAGAGATAATCAAACCCATAAATAACAAAACATTCTCCACTTCTCTTCTTTGACAAGATGAACTCTAGCAATAATTACAATATTCTTCAACAACCTCTACAACTATCTTCAAAAACAACAAATAAAACTCAACAACCTCATTTGGACATAGATTACATATATTTATACATGAGGGGCTTCTCGAGCCTTCCCTCCAGATTATTCTAGTGCTATCATATCACAATTAAGTATCCTACCACTAAGTATTATTACAATAAATGAGAATTTACAATATAGATATGAGTCGATGCTCAATATATGTACAATTATACAGGTATTAAAATCAAACACATCTCTTGGAGGTCATACAATGGCTCAAACTTCAAAAACTTTACGGATACTTTAAGTACAATAACTTTCAAAATATTAAGGTGATGCACTCTCCTTGGAATTCAAGTCAGCATGAATGTGCGTGCTGGATGATGATTCGTCCTCCACTTGGCCTCATTGAATGATGATGGTGATGATCCTACATGAAAAAGAGAGTGAGGGACACGGGGGGGGTTAGAGAGTGAGAGAGTGAGAGTATTGGGGGTCTATGTCATGGTATATTTCAAGATATAGGTCATCATCTAACTCTAGATATAGCTCTATGTTGTGGTATAAGTCTTGGTCTATGTCAATCTCTAAGTCATCGTCTAAATCTAGCTCTATCTCTATGTCGTGGTATAGGTCATGGTCTAGGTCTATGTCATGGTCTACATCATGGTTAGCGTATAGATCTAGGCCATGCTCCATGTCTTTCCATGTCTAGGTTTAGGTCTAGGTCTTGAAATGTCTAGGTTAAGGCCATTTATTTCCTTGTGATGTAAGGAGGGGGGCTACAGAGAGAGGAAGAAAGAGAGTGTGAGAGGGGGAGAGCAGAAGAAAAAGAGAGTGAGGTATAGGGGTATAGAGAGTGTGGTTAGAGAGTGAGAG
>ML854917.1:38838-56035 GCA_009831015.1 Picea engelmannii | reverse complement strand
TCTTCAAAGAAAAGGAGCAAGTAGAAGAAAGAATAGGGGACTTCGACATTGACTGTATTCTTGATGAAGAAACACAAGTGAACATTATGCCAGAAAGAACTTGGGAAGCTATAGGGAAGCCTACCATGATTCCTTCACTAGGAGGAATAGGACTATTCAGAGGAAAACGGATGATGTTATGTGGAAAACTCGCTCAGATACCTATGACAGTCAATGGAACTTTGATAGAAGAAGATTTTGAGATTATCAAATTCATTGAGGACAACACACCGTTTACTATGCTACTCAGAAAACCCTGGATTGAAAGAGATCAAGCCAGAAAGAAGGAAGAAGAAGAGGTTTTAGAACAACAGAGACAAGAGTTAAAAGATTTCATGACTAAAAGGATCGCACAGATGAGAGAAGAATAGGAGAACCGCTTGAAGCCATCTGACACTAGAAGCCCATACATTGAGTCCAAAGCTACACAAAAGGATGAAATTTCTACCCAGACAAAGAAGAAGTGATATACCTAGACCCTAGGAGATAATCTCAGTAGCACGAAGTGACTATGTCCAAGGAAAATAAGAATCAAAATGGGAAGAGAATCATCGAGATGAAGCTCACTAGAAAGAAGGCTAGAAAGCTAAGTAACAAGAAGGATAATATTGAAAAATTACAGACGATCCCAGAGGGTACCTCACAGCAAGACACTTTGCAGAATTGGAGCTTCATCGAGATATAATAACAAAAACATATGCCACTTCATCGTGGCAAAGTAATATAGTCATTGGAAGCCAATGTAACCGTTTGACTGCCACTTCAAACGGGTTGGAAATAATTTATGTCTCGCCACTAGACTGTTAGACCGTGCCATAATGGGCATAACATAAGTTAATGTAGCCTCATACCCATTGCAAGAAGATCGCTGCTAAGTTTCCCTACTTAGTCCGTCGCACCACGCACCGAGAATACTTTTTGCTAAGTGAGAATTTGAGCCCGAAATCTGAGATTACTTCACCCTGTGATCATTTCCTTATTCCCATACCTTTCACTATAGTCCCTAAATTAATTTTCACACCTAAGCTAGTTGACCCAAGCTTGTATGTAGGACGAGCTCAACGTTGTTGAGAAAGTAGTTAAAGAAGTTTTGATTGAATTAATGAATGAGAGAGTCATGTTGGAGCGAGGATTATCTACAAGAGTCCAAGCATTGTCAACGAGAGGACTCCAAGCCTCCCCTTCCACTACTCGCGTCAGTCCATCCTGACCGACCGATGAGAAATGAACCAAGCACATGGATGACATTGCAAATGCCAACCTTATCCCATGCATTATAACTACTTACTTACCACCTCTAAGTGGTGCCATCAACCGTGACAGTGTACCCTGAGACTTCGAGTACACTTTGATTACTGTGTACCTTCTGAAAGGGGTGCACACGGTTTGTGCTAACCAGGATAAGCTCACAACATTGAAATTTAGTGATTTTAACCTTGGAGATCATAAAGTTTATAGCATGTTAGACCCGCATAATTACTTAACTAGGAACAAAGGAAAGAATTATAAGATTGTCATGCAGTCATGGACCCAGAACCTCGCGCAGTCCACACTGCTTAATGTAATGAAGATCTCGCACTTTGGTAGACACCAGAAAGTCAACGCATGCATCAAGTTACTATTGTCCTGCTACCATGGAGGATACTTATGGTTGGACCACCGCATCACTATGGAACCGACCTTGATCAATCAGATCATAGGACTTAGTATGCAGGGCCCTGAACCACAGGATTTTTACCCTGGAAAGACCTCAGACCAAGCAATAGTGCAGAAGATAAAAGAATCTTATGGCGATGTCGAGAAAGGCATGCGAGGCTACAAGGTAGCCTCTATCCAGAGTGACGCAGTGCACCTTTCCTGTCAGTTGATCGTAGGCAAGCTAGTTTGCAAGAATAGACCAACACAAGTGACTGGATTCATAGTTGACCTCACAAGGAAATGCGTCGAGGTACTACATATGAACTACGTGCAGTACCTTGTAAACCATCTAGAGCTTGATTGCAGAGAAGCGCAATACCAAGGGTATGAGTTCCGCTTTAGTTGGTTGCTCATACTAATCACTTTCATCGCCTGGGAGATACCAGAAGATGCCACTATTTTGGAGATCGAACCCTTTGAACCACTGGTTGTGAAGTTCTATACGTTGTGGTACTCCAATGACATGAACAAGCAGTGGCAGTCCAATGTCGTATTCCATGCCTATTACAACCAATTAAAGAATGCAATCCAGTCTACGCTGCGCCTCACCCCAAACACACTTCACAGGTTTAGACCTTTGATAAAATTTAGTGCGGACTGCCACTTCACCTATATCACAGCGTGTGTTGATGAGCACAAACAACAACTCCAGTTGTACTACAAGTTGACAGAAGAATACTTGGAGCAGATTACCAAGGAATGGTTGACGGACCTCCTTGTTGCAGTGGACCCCATAGAAATGTCCGACGTGGATAGCCCTAAAGCTATGTTGGATACACCTGGACCAAGAAAGACTAAGAAGGATGATGAAGTTCAAGATTTCCATAGCACATCCATGAAGACTACTTCGATCTCACCTAGGAGGTGATGGTGAAGAACTAGGTGGCACATAAGTTGAGAAAAACAAAGGCGAGGTTACTCTGCCTAGAGAGGAGGAGGATCCTTCTAAGAAAAGGAATATTACCCTACCAAATCCCTCATCTCAAAAGAAAACTAAGGCCACCCGGACTACGTTTAAGACTACCCTCACACTGGATGACTTTGACTTCTTAGTTGCTGCGCTAAATGATGCTTCACTAGAGATCGTAGAAAAGAAAGAAGTGAAGTAGGAGGAGGTATTCAGCTAAATCAAGGGTGAACTTCAATAAGTGCAGTAGGCACTCCAGTCTAGTCAAGAAGTTTCTACTGTGACCTTAACAATCAGAACAGTAAGAATAGGCAAAGATCCCACCCAATTACACCAGATCGTCGATAAATTCGAAGCTCACCTTCGACAAGCTCAAGAATACACTGCACAAGACACCCAGGCTTTGACGCAAGTACAGAGCACACTTGTATAACAACAGAGTAAAGAAGAACGGGAAAATATTTCCCTGCAAGCGAAGTGGGATGAGGAAAAAGCACAATTACAACAGAGCAAGGACTAGTTGCTAGCAAAGCAACTTGAAGTACAGGAAAGGGTTCACAAAGCACTTTGTTCTATGATGGTCATAGAAGTGAATATTGAAGAACATGTCCCACAACAGATGGCACAACTTGAAGAAGTAATATAGCAACTTCAGTAGCGCATTGAAGATCTGGAACTTCGTACTGTTCCTGAGACTCCTCAAGAAATAAGAGATCGCAGGGAGGCAAATGGTCGCAGTGCAATTGGCCAATTAAAAACCCTTGCCTTGGAATGAAATTAGCTAAGCGCTAGAAGCACCCAAACTTATGAGAACCTCATAGAGAATCCAGAGTTGCAGGCATTGGAGGCACAACTCCAAGAAGCAAAGAAGCACGTAGATACGCTACAAGCACAACTGAATTCCCTGACCCCAGTCGAAAGAATGAAGATATTTCTAGAACAATGCACCTCCCAACAACAGCTACACAGATTGCAAAGTAAAGTTATGGAAGTCTCCCAACGACTTCAACCAATCCAAGAAAATGAATGCCAATGATTCACTGAAGTTGAAAGCTAGGGAGTCAAGCTTGAATAGGTTGTCATCACCACGGAACAATGCCTGGAAGGGCCAGTAAATGGCGTAGTGATCCAGGAGTTCACTAAGCAAGAGGTTGTCGCACTACAGTAAGTTGAAGCAGCTCGAGCCAAGATCGAGGCATTCGAGGTGGAATTGATCAGACCAAAGTGACTCAGGACGAGTCATAGGTGAGTGTTGGGGACCTGTTGGCCCTTGACCAAGTTTTGAGGAACACTTGGTCATGATTGATTATTTTTGGGACTTCGACAGCCTATCGAAGACAAAGCGCAAATCAAAGCGGAAATTTTGGAAGCCAGGCCCCCTTTTGGATCCTCTTTTTTTGGGGGGGAATATGTAATGGGAAAGGGATGTCAGCCAGTGGGTTTACCCACACTTAGGCCCACTTTTGTAATGTATAAATAGAAGGATATGCAATGTAAGAAGTAGTCGATGTGATTTCTTAGTGCAATTGGTAGTGCATCTATGTGATGTTGAATAAGTGCTATGTGCGAACTGTGTGAGGCTTGCAAGGCTAAGTGCAAGTTACTGTGAGGTTGCTATAGAAAGCTAAGTGTTGTAATGCAAGGAAGAAGGATCTAGCGAGCTGTGCAGATCTTCTCTCCTATGAGAAGAAGGGTTTTTGAGACTTTGTGCTTGTAACAGATTGAAGATGATAATAAAGAAGAATATCTTGTGGATGTAGCCCCGGGGTGGGGCTGAGCCACGTAAATCTGTGTGTTATGCTTTGTGCTTTGATTCAATGTGTTTATCTTTTCTTATGCTATGTGCTTTGATATATCCACTTATTCTCTGTGCTTCTTAGATATATATGATTGTTAGATATGATGTGTATGAGGATGCTTAGTGTTGATCTTCTGGATCTGATCTAGGTTACTATGGTTAAGTGTTGAAATATTGTAGATCTGAGTGTACACTGTAAAGATTTGTGTTGTCTGCAAAGTATAATAAGGGTTGAATATTGATGAATGATCGATTCTAAGTGCTCTGTAAATGATATAGTCACATATCTGTGTCCCAGCTAAGGTTGCAGACACCTGATTCTTGCAACCACCCCTGCCTCTACCTCGGGTGAGACTTCATATGCTTCCTAGGTGTTGCCGAAAGGGCTAGTATTTAGGGCTTTGTTGGTGCGCTCTTGAGCGTTGAACCCTGGGTCTGCCCCTATGCCAACAAAAATCCCCCCTAAAGTTACTCAACTCAGATATGTTGATTCTTTTGAAAGTGACTTTTCTTTATTATCAAGAGAACAAAGATCTTCCACATTGGATGATATGATAACTAATTCCATTTGAAGTGAACCTAATCGCTTCAGGGAATATGAAAACTAATTATGGCAAGGACATAAACAGAAATCGGGATAAAGCCTAGCCTTCAACATCACAAACATCAGAAGAAAGGTTTGAAGAAATGATGAGAAACATGGAGAGAATGATGGAAAGAATAGCTCTAGTTAATAGGTCTAACCCCAGAGAGAAGGTTGATGGTCCACCCAAAAATCTGAGAAGACGAGCGATCCCACAAATCAGACAAAGAGAGAAAAGGAATCAGGGGAACCAAGCAAATCAAGAAGATCAGGTGAATCAGGGAAATCAATGGAACCAAGCAAATCAAGCAGGTTAGGCGAATCAGGAAAATCAAGGAAATCAAGGAAATCAGGGGGATCAACAAATAAGGCCTCCTTTTCAAAATAATTATATAGATGAAAATTATGATGGATATTTTGAAGACAACATGAACTTTTGTGATGATAAATAAACATAAGTGTTTTTGACAAAATATGAGCACAACCAGTTCATGGATGCAAGTGATATTGTTTTTCAAGATGAGGAGGAAAGGTTGTCAGTAGAAATGGAAGATTACCAGATAGGATTGAAAAATTCCATCATGCAATTCCAAAGACAATACAAACTTTGAAATCAAAGGCTACCTCCAAACCCTCCAAAGGGAAATCCTCCAAAGACATACTCCACCAAAGAAGCTCAGAGTAACATACCTTCTTCAAGTCAGCCCAAAAAAGATGTTGTTGCAAAGGATTTAGCTACAAAAGAATCTACTGCAAAGGATTCTGCTGCAAAGGGTACTGTGGACAAAGGAAAGCAGAAAGAAGAACCCCAGAAGAGAATATTGGAGGCAAGGAAAGAAACGATCACCAAAGAGGTAGAGAATACTTCATCCTCTTTTAATTTTGAAAGTGAGATGGCTAAGATCAAAATTTTTGTACCATTTAATGAATTAATCAAGAGTAGGGAATATAGAAATCGGATCATCAAGATGCTTAAAATGGAATAGTCTTATGATGCCCTGAACATACAATATGACCACCCTGCCATCTTATTCGAACCAAGAGTAGAAGAAAATTGTGATAATGAAGAAGTTCCCCCTTTCTATGTTATCCTGAAAGTCCATGATATGACTCTACACAATGCCATGTTGGATTCAGGAGCATCTCATTAACTAATGCCCAAAGTGGTCATGGAACAACTAGGTTTGGACATCACTAGGCCTTACAAAGACTTGTTTTGTTTCGATTCCAGGAAGGTGAAATGCCTAAGTCTTATAAAAGATATGGTGGTATCTTTGGCACAAATTACAACAAAGAACATGGTCATGGATGTAGTAGTGGCTGACATCCCTCCCAAATTTGGCATGTTGTTGTCAATATATTGGGCTGCAAAATTAAAAGGAACCCTCCAGATGGACATGTCATATGTCACTATCCTTTTTTTTGGTCAAGACAAAAGGTTGTTCAGAGAAGTTTTTCTCAAATACATGGTCAACAACAAGTCACAACCAAGTAATCACCCCATCTACTCTGTAGAAACTGAGTTGGGATCTTCCATTTTCTTCAATGACTTGTGTTTTGAAGAAGAAGAACAAGAAATCGATGTGACTGAGAAATATGATAAACAGGTTGAGAAGTATTCAAAGCAACAGGAAGAAGCAGAACATCATATATGGAAGATGATTTTTGATGGAGTTGTCTGCAGAGAAGGAGTGTGAGCTGGCGTTTGGATCAATCATCCCAAAGGAGATTCAAAATTATGTTCTTATAATCTTACTTTTGAATGCACAAATAACATGGCTGAATATGAAGCATTAATATTGGGGTTAAAGGTCTTGAAAGAATTGGGTTCCAAAAGAATTGTTGTACATGGACAATCTGACCTAATTATAAATCAAATCAAAGGCATATACCAAGAAAAACACCACAGAATTAAGGCTTATAGAAATTTGGTACTAGACCTCCTTGAGAAGTTTCCAGAATGCAATCTTTTAGCAATTCCAAGAGAACAGAATTAGGTTGTTGATACCTTGGCTACTTCAGCAGCAGTTTTCAAAGTTCAAATTTTTCCTGAAAAAAGATACAAGGTTGAGGTCAAGTATAGGCCAATAGTACCAGATAATATGAAGCACTGGAAATTTTTCGAGGATGACAAATAGATAGAAAGATTCCTTGAGATGGAGAATGAGTTCGAAAATTTGAACATTGATGATGAATATTGTGATGATGAGGTGGATGCAACTACTTTCACAAAAGAGGGTTATTTTGAATTGCATGATGGAATTTTTCAATCCTATGAGAACAATTGTTGGTGTTTATCCATATTGTTCTCTTTCACCTTAGAACACACAATTGTTGGTGTTTTTCTCAATAAAGATGACTAGAATTTTGAGAAATCCATAGCGTATTACAGCAAGACATTGATGGATGCTCCTTTGAAATATGACATCATGGATAAGAAAACATATGCTCTATTCAAAGCCTTGAAAGAATTTAGAGTTTACATCCTACATTCCCATACTACTGCTTATGTACCCAGCAGCTCAATGAAGACATCTTAACCCAGCCTGGTCCTGAAGGAAACAGGGGAAAGTGGATAGCAATGATGTTAGAATATGACCTTGAGATCAAACCCACCAATTTGATCAAAGAACAAGGGCTTGAAAAGTTTATGGCACAGACCAATTATGAACTCTTAGGAATTAATTTCATCGTAGACTTGTCAGAGGGTGCAAAAGAGGAGAGGACAACTCAACAAATAGCCCAAAAATTTATCGATTTTGCATGGTATGCATATATCATCTTTGTTTTGAAGAATTTACAGGCTCCTCCTGGATTAAGTAAAACAAAGGCAAGATTCTTGAAATTGAAGGCAACAAAGTTTTGTATAGTAAAAGAATCTCTATATTGGAAATATCTAGGGGGAATTTTATTGATCTGCTTGATACAAGAAGAAGCAAATAATACCATCAAAGAATTCCATAAGGGTGACAGTGGAAGTCATAATTATTGGAAGACAACTGTGCATAAGATTTTGAGGGCTGGGTTCTATTTTCCCAACATTTTTCCTGATGTCTATAAAGAGGTTTCAAAATTCCATGAATGTCATATTTTTTATGGAAAAGGAAAATTGAAACCTCTGCCTTTGAAACCCATTTCTTTCGAAGCTTCTTTCAGATAGTGGGTCCTCAATTTTATACAAGAAATACATCCACAATCCTCAACCAAACATAAGTAAATTCTGACAGCAAAAAATTATTTCACTAAATGGATTGAGGAAGTTCCCACTAGGCAGGCAACAGATGATATTATCATCTAGGTTTTAGAAGAAAATATTCAGTCCAGGCTCGGGTGCCTGACTAAGATCATAACAAACAATGTAACAGCTTTCAAGTCCAAGAAAATAGAAAAATTCTGCAATGATTACAATATCACCCTTGGTCATTCTACATCATACCACCCTCAAGGGAATGGGTTGGCTGAGTCTTCGAATAAAAGCTTAGTCAAAATCATCAAAAAGCTACTGCAAGAGAATAAAAAGGCATGGAACAAAAATCTCATCCACGCACTGTGGGCTGAGAGAATATCCCCAAAAAGATTCATTGTCACGTCCCCTTTCTAGATCCTCTATGGCACTGAAGAAATTTTTCCTACTACATTGGGTTTGCCATTAATGAGACTGTTGCAGGAGAAAGATGCAAAGACAGATGCCAGACGAAGACAGAAGGATGAACTCATGAGTGTACAACAAACTAGAAAAAAATATTTCGACAATACTCAACTGTGCCAAAACAATATCAAAGAGGCTTTTGAAAGACATACCAAGGTGGATAACTTCGAACCATGAGACTTGGTACTAAAATGGGATGCCATAAATGAAGATAAGGGAAAACATGGGAAATTTGATCACCTATGGTTGGGCTCGTTCAAAATTGCAGCATACCATGGGAGTAATGCCTACTTACTACAAGAGAGTAATGGAGAAATCGTTGGAGGGGGGCCTATGAGTGGAAGATTCCTCAAACATTGCATTGTTTAAACAATCATCACCCTGCCCATTCATTGTACATAATCATTTTTATGTTTTCTTTTTGCATAAAGAAGTTGTAATAAAAGAAGCATAGTTGAAGCCCGAGGTGAAGGCCCTGAGCTATGTTGGGTCGATTTTGAGTTTTTGAATAAAGGCTAGTGGATTCAAATCACATGAATAAATCATAGACCAATGGGTAGGCACTTGGTATACATTTCTTTTCTACCTCGCAGGGAGGATAGTATCCCCAATTGGAGCCTATGCTATCACCATAACAATTTACAGATAGGATCCAAGTCTTGAAAATTTAGTGAGGAACTACATCAGTATGGAGGCTCAATAGTTTGGAGGATAGGGTCACATATGGAAGAATATGGATAAATCTAGTGAATACATCGGGGTGATGGGACCCAGGAAGCCATAGATCTCAAATACCAGAGATCAACAGTCAACAACCATATCGAGCAGAGAACTAGCACGAGGCTTAATTGTGAGAGTGGGTGGGGGAAATACCATGGTTTCACTTCTCAGACACATGGCGCCACCAAAGGCATATCAGGGCGAAAAGCGGTCCACTCCAAAATGTTTTGTCTCGTCCCCAATATTGGGAAGTAGTGGGGCCCAGTGGGCCCTATATCTCGAGCATCCCAGATCGATAATTGAGAGACATATCGGGTGATGAAGTAATGCAAAGGTTAATAATTCGAGAGTGGGCCAGTGAAAATATCGTGGTTTTACTTCGCAGACACATGGCACCACCAAATGAATATCAGGACGAAAATCGGTCAACCTAAAACCATTTTGTCTTGAACTCAATAATGAAAATGGATATAAAAGGAGGGCCCCCAGTCATTATTTCATGATATTTCAAATCATTCGAACATTTGAAAACTAGCACAAACACTTCATTCGAAATTGAAGCTCGACAATGAACTAGACTCTCGTATCCTCCACTAATTCTTAGGTATTTTTCATCATGGCCATGAATCCTATAAGTTTTTCCATAATAGAGGAAGACCCTGCCTCTAAAGAAGAAGCCCTAATTGATAGGGATTCTGATGTATTTTAGACATAAATAATTGTCTCACCCATTTTCGTATCCAGAGCCAACCTGTTAGATATTGTTTTGAAATGAATACCCTTCCTCAAGGCAGCCCAAGCCTCCATTTCCCCTTACACCATCGAAGTCTCCTTCCCTTTCCCAGAGTTCATAAGGTGGCGTGCAGAACAATATTCGTGAGAAGAAAGGGTCATTTTGAATAAGTTAGGGTTAGAGGTATTATGTGAATTAGATAGCCCATCAATTCAAGACGCCCTCAGTATACTAGAGTCTTCCCTCACAGTGTCGAAGCCCTTCGAGGAAGAGAAATTGATCACAGTCTATAGAGAATGTCCCTCCGAAGTCAACACCCTATTTCTGCGGACCATTGTTAAACTTGAATATCATTATGAGAGTCTGTTGTTACCTATGAATGTAAGCATCATGGTTATTGAGGTCCAATAGGCCTGCTCCATACTTAGTCAAATTTTAGGATTGGATAAGGAAACGTTTGCGGTATAAGTCATGTTGGGTTTCTTGTTGACCTTTTTTCTATCAGAGTCCAGTAAGTTGGTCTATATCAGTTTTGAAAATTTCATCATTGACAATATGCACCATCAGCTGGTAAATTTTAATTCACTAAGACACTTCAGGTACTACACACACTTGCTAGAATGTTCCTAGGAATAAATAAGATAGATTTCCCTGAAGATGCATTCATTTTGACTGAATGCAAAAGGATCACAATGTTGATTTTTATAAACAAGATCATGTCCAGAGTTTATAGTTTAATCTTTGGCACCGTCCTGCCAAGGGTTTTGGAAGAAATGAAAATCTCTTTACAACCCAATCCCAAGAACAAGATAGGAGATTGGATGTTGTGCACGCATTATACTATAATTTGGGTGTATGGTTATCAAGAAGGACCTTACCTTTTACCTGTCTTCCTCACTCCCAGAGTATTTTCCCTAGAGTTCATCAGAAAAAGGATTATTTTAGAGAGATAACACTTTCTGAAAACACACAAGGCATATAACTTAAAGTTTCCTTTCCTAGCAGGACCATTTGTGGAAAAGACTAGGTCTTGTTTGCCTCATATCCATGCCAAAATCAGTGAATTTGTGTAATATACCAGATATAAAAAGTATGAAGAACAGAAATAAAATGCTAGAAATGGCAGAATAACAACAATATAACTAAAACAATCACCATAATAGCACTAAAATGATATAATAATAACAACATAAATACCACTTTGATTCTGAAAGTAATGTTCATGGGCCTCTTCGAGGGGGCAACCTCCAGTTGAGCAGATCTCTATTACAATAATATCCAAACTAGGGTTCTCATACCCTAGACTCCTACTTATACTAAATATTTCTATCAAAATAAGAATCTAGAGGAAGATCCTTCTAGAAGAGGAAACTTCTATTAGGTCTACTTACATTTGACTTATTCTATTTTATTTCAAGGCCTTATTAATATTGACCTTTATTACATCCGAATATATTGTTCTACCTATGTGCAGGTTAGGACCCTAACAATTTGGATTTACACAGTTACAAGGGAGGAAATATGACCCGCACTAGGTCATATGTAAAACAATATTGATGAGAAGACAAGGCCCCTATGAGCATGAGCATGTTGAAGGATTTGATAAACTGGCAAATCTAGAAACCTGTGCAGATATGGAAGTCCCTTTGCAACCTGATCAAGCAAAACAAATAGAGTCAGCCCCGCAGCAGATCCAGACAAAAAAAACTTCTCCAAGGTTGATTTTTAAAGCTCCCAAGATGAGTGTTTATAACAAAAGGAGAAGTTCAGACACTTTGGGCACCAGTGGTCAACAAAATTTTCTCAAGAAAGTGAAGATCGTGCAGTCCCCACTGGTAGTAAATCTGGAGAAGGAAGAGACGAAAGAGAAAAGAAGCATAGAGATGGTGGAAAGCAGAAACAAATACAAAGAATATAACACAGAGAGTATTCTACAGGGTGAAAGAATCTCAAGGGCGATCAATAGCAAGAAACATATCTTTAGCAAGACACCTGGGGCAGTTTACCAATCCAGAGAAGATTTATCAAATCAGTATGCAATGAAAGGAAGTATGGCCAATGGTGAGATAAGATATTTGTTTCATGAAGTAGAAAATATATCCCAGCATAGGGCTTCCCTGTTCTTAGTCAGAGATGTGGAACGAAAGACATTTAACATAGCAGTGGAAGATGAGGATAAAGTGTTTGAAATAAAGTTGCACTATGAGAATATTGGTGCCCCACACAAGGTAAAGTTCCACAGAAATTCCAGTGACATGCTATATTCAGACTATCTGAGTATGGTTCTAAGGGTTTCAATACTAAAAATCCATGCACTTAAATTAGATGGACAGTTGAAGCAGGAGAAAGCATCCAGCAAAGCCTGGAAGACCCATGTCAAAATATTGGAATCTAAAGGTCCTCAAGGGGTAAAATCTTCGTTAGATGAGAAAGAGAAGATGATCCAAAGCCTAAAGAAGAAGCTAAATATTTTTTCCACAGAAAATCCAGAGGAAGCAGAGTTAGTTTCTCTAGAGCAATAAAAGGAGACATTCAGACAAGAAGCGCTAAATTGCAAAGACAAAATATTGCGGCTTGAAAAGGAAAAAGAGAGTTGGGCACAAGGACAGGTAACAAAATCAGACATGGTTTCCATTGTACCTTCTACTACAAAAACTAGATCAAGAACCGATGGATTGGTTCAGCCTATGTCCCAAGTAAGCTTAAAGACAGGGGAGATCAAGAGCCTTAAGGAGATCATAGAAAAGTTGCAGCAAGAGATGAAAATGAAGGAAGAAAAGATGGCCCAATTTCAAAAGGATAATCAATATTTGCAAGAGAGGGTGAACAAGTTGAAAACGAGGTTGAAGGGAAAATTAATGTTGCAAGGAGCTAAGCATGTATTTTGGGGTGCTATTGCTATTGAAGCTGCTAAATTCAGAGTTTATCTAAATTTTATAAATGACAAAAGCAACATGGCTATCACTGCCCGAAGAAGATGTACTGTTATTAATGAAACACTGGGGAAAAAACCTTCAGAATGGGCCCAGAACGTTATTTATTTGTTGAATTTTGTGCCCACTGCCGATATTCAGACCATTGGGGTAAAGTATAGAACTGCATTGATCATTTGGGCCAGGAGGATCATCGCTAAATACAATTTTCTCAAATCAGTTCAAACCAAAGCTGTGCAAATGGAAGATAGTATACAAGAAAACATAGTATACAATGAAAACAGGGCTTCAAGCTATGTCTTACGCTACTTTCATTGACCCAGAGATTCTAATAAAGGAAATGATGGGTCACAAGATTCCTTATGACTCACAGTGGAAGGAGATTGTGTGGTTGGGAAAGACGAAATGCAGTTTTCCAGGGACTAGTAAGTAACCTCCAGGTGTCACCAAACTAGAAATTTCGACAGAGGATATCTGCAGGACAAATGGCACAAAGGAATCCGAGAAGTCAGAGAGATACATCCCTAAGTTATGAAACATTTTTTGTTTAATTATTGTAAATCAGTTCATATAATAAGACTGTCAGTTGAAATTATTATAGTCAGTTTTAGAAGCTAAAACATTTCGTTTTCAACCATTGTAATCAAATTGTATAAGTACTAGAAATTCTGAATGAATTAACTTTGGCAGAAGTGAAAGGGCACCCTTTTGTTGCTTCTAAAATATATTGTAATTTTCTGGAGCTAAGTTGAATACATATGTAGAAGCTTTTGAAGTCTCTATGAAAAGATTCTAATGGTAGTGATATGAGTTTTTTCTTCTCTCATTGTATGTATTTCTTGTGATTCTGTATTTTCATTTGCATTGTCTTCTGTTTAAATTGGATAGTTAAAAGCTCATAATTCATCTTGTGATGCTCTTGGGTTACGCAATTTAAACTGTGTGAATTTCCTCTTAACTAATTCAAAATTCATTTCATTAATTCTCTGATGCAATTATTTGTTTTCTCTTTCTTCTTACACCATGCTTAAACTCAATTAACAACTCAAATTTATTGCCTCATTTAGCCTGTATCCTATGGACAGTTCTACTGGCTAGTCATTGTTTTCATTCAATTTTGGAAATTTGACTCCATAGCCTTGAGTGTTCCTCCCCTTCTTTGCCACCAATTTTATAAAAAAAAACAAAACAATCTGAACCTATCCATTGATTGACAAAGATATATCAAGTGACACGAAAGATCCCTCTATGAGTTGAGTAGGCTAGTGCCCAACTCTAAAGTAAGTTGAAAAATTTACCTCTATTGTTTGTCTATGAGTCGGAAAAAATTTACAGAGTGCTAACTGGTCACACATTTGACTCACACTTAGAAGATTATGTTTCATATCTTCTACTAGTAGAACATTTTCTTCCTTGGTATTCTTGTTCCCAATTCTGACTGTGCCTTTTCCAAATATTTTTGCTGAATCATCATTTACGAAGGAGACTGATCCATATCTTTCATTTCGTAATGTAATAAACCTGTCTTTATCACCTTTCATGTGTTTTAAACAACCATTGTCAACATACCAACCACATTTCTTCTGCTTATCTTGTAGAGCGAGTGTACATTCTTCATTGCTATACTAATCCTACTTTCTTATCCATGTCATTTTATGAGGTTCTTGTCTATGATTGTTGTTATTACGTTGTGGTTCTTTAGGAGGGACTATCATTCTGCAATCTTTGGCCATGTGTCCAAAATTGTTACATTTGTAACATTCCACTTCAGTGCTCAAAGATTCAAACCTGTTGTAACTTCTTATCTTTGATTCATTAGGCCTTCTTGGATAACCCATTTGTGTGTGACTTTCAAAGTTGTTTTTGTTCATTTTACAATTGACAACTTTATGTCCAAAATTATTACATGCATAACATAAACCAAAAATGATATTTTGATACCTGGGAGTTGAATATCTTCTGAAAGTAAGTACTCTTATAAATTCTTCTTCTTCCTGAGGCCTATCTGTTAGTTGTTGATTCTGAAATCTGCATCTTCTCGGTGGAGGAGTGTCCATGTAATCTTCCTTGTATATGTTCCTATCCCCCTTGATTGTTTCTGCATAGCTTTTTGGATATGTTTCTTGCTCTGTTGTTTTGGAGCTTGATACTTTTTCGGTCTGATTGTATCCAAGTCCAGACTTTTCATGATGATATTTTTGACGGTTGATAATGCCATCCAAAACTTTTGATTTGTTCTTCATATTTTTATTTTGAAGATCATTTCTTAATGTGACAATATCTGCTTCCAAATTTCCAATGATCTTGTCTTTTTCTTATAGTTGTTCTTTGAGTGCTTCTTCAATTCTTTTATCTTCTTCTATTTGAACCTTCAAACTTGTGATCATTTGTTCTAGTTCTTGAGTGTCTTCTTTCTTGTCTAGTTATGCTTGTAGTTTCTTGTTTTTCTTCTTTTTTCTTCTCATAACTTCTATGGCACACATTAATTCCTCTCGGTAGTCAACTTCTGCCTCTTCAATTTCTTCTTTGACTTCTTCATATTCTTCTTCGGAGTCTTCTTTATTAGAGTCTTCTACCGTGATGAATAGAACTCTTTCTGTCTCACTATCACTAACTTCATATTCATTTGATGATGAGATGTCTTTTTTGGTGCATAATCTTTTATTGGAAACTTTATTTGTGGTTCTTTTTCCTTTATATGTTTGTTTTCCTTTTGAGTAACCTTCATCATTTATCTTTTTCTTATAACGTATTTTGTTAGCAAAATGACCAATACCATCACAATTAAAACAAATTAAAGGAAGATTACCTCTATACCTACCGTCGGTTCCCTTGTTTAGTCTTTTGACAAAGTTGGCCACTTCTTCATCATCTTCTGAGAGGTCACTTTTGCTGCTATGTTCTTATTTTTTCCTTCCCTTTTGCTTTGAATTTTTGGATGATTTGAAGGTTGCTTCTTTTATATATGGATTTTCTTGTTCAGTTCTCATTTCATATGCTGTGAATATTCCATGTAATTCATCCATTCTTATTGAGTTTAGATATGATCTTTCTTCTAGTGTTGATATCTTAGGGTCAAATCTCATAGGAAGAGATCTTAGTACTTTTTGAACAATTACATATTCTTTGATTTATTCTCCCAATCCTATGATTTCATTTACTATTTCATCAACTCATAAAAATTAAGCTGCAATATTCTCATCTTCCTTCATCTTAAGTTGTTCAAACTAACCTCTATAAGTTTGAAACTTTGTTGCTTTGAATTTTGAATCTCCTTCATAAATATTTTGAAGTTTGTCCCAAATATCTTTACCGGATTTGCAATGTGGAACTTTGGGGAATACGGTTTCACTAAGACCATTCATAATTGCATTTTTGTCTTTGGAATTATTCTGACCGTGTTTCACTGTTTTATCATTTGTTGGCGGAATTTCTGGTGTTGTGTATCCATCTACAATTGATTGCCAAATTTAAAATCCATGTTCATGTATATATGTTTTCATCCTTATGCTCCAAAATGCATACTTCTATCCATTGAACTATGGTATTCCATTTTTATATAAGTTGTTTCTTTCCATGATCTACCTTTCAGTGGTTAAACTGATTTCTGAAGGAACCTGCTCGGATACAATTTGTTGGATTACTGAGAGGGGGGTGAATGAGTAATAGAGAAATTTAATCCTTTTTAACTATATAATCCAAGTGTTATATCAAGGTAGCATTATCATCCAATAACTGCAGAGTAAATAAGAAATGAAAAAATGAACAATCATACACATACACAGTACACCATTCTTTTATGTGGAAACCCAAAGCAGGAGAAAACTAGGGAATGATTTTTCTTATATGTCTTGAAGAATTACATTCATTGGAAGCACCAAATTCCTTTGTTTTCCAGTTGCAACTGGAAGGAGGCTCCAAACCCCTTGTTTCTCGGGCTACAACCTAAAGGAAGCTCCAACTCTCCTATTCTATGGCTACAACCAAAAGGAGGCTACAACCCCCTATGTTCTCCGGCTACAACCACCTATCCTTTCCTTGTCCAACTGCCCTGAAGTAGAAGTAGAATGATGGAACCACTGTCACACTATCACTGTGAGATATACCATTGTAAACCTGTACCAATAAACCTAATCC
>ML854917.1:27425-38390 GCA_009831015.1 Picea engelmannii | reverse complement strand
ACGTAACTTGAAATAATCATAAATATGTACCTGTAATGAATAATGATATGAAACTAATACACAATTTTCTTCAATGTGTTTTGTGAAATTCCTCCTGGTTTCACTACTTGGAACCTCTTAGAAAAGGTGTTATAGAGAAAATGGCATACCTTGTTGAATTCTAGCTTATTCTAGAGAGTGATTTTGTAGAGCATGCCCCACGTGGAATATTTGTTGAATAAATATGAAAATGTTACATAGAATAATATAGAGTGTAATATAACCAACACATTTTTTCTTACTACATTTTGATCTTTTATAAATAAGTTATGACATTTTTACCCGAAACAACTGTTTTAGACTAGTTTCAGGACTAGCGACAAACCCAATTTTCCACTGAGTGTAAATCCAAAACTACTACGACCCACATGCTAATTTTTTTACAACAGATACTTGGATATGTTTCCTCTATTTCCTATCAATATCACTATCTAAATGATTCTAGAAAAAACTTTATTGCGAAAATGGTGAGATGACCTGTAAATAACATACCTTAGAAAGCATCATCAAAATAATTTATCCTCCCTTGAATTTCGGCCCTCTTTTCTTCACCTTCCCTTTGAAATTTGGATTTGATATCCTTTGGTTACCTCATTCACCTATATATATTCAATATTCTCAAGTGTGTTGTAAAATGAGAGAGCCTTGCCTCTTATTTATACTCTCGATCTTCTAGGTCACTTAACCCATTTCTAGGTCACTTAACCTATTTCTAGGTCAGTTGACCCATTTATAGGTCACTTAACCTATTTCTAGTTCACTTAAACCATTTATAGGTCACTTAACCTATTTTCCTTGTTTTTAGCGTTAACCATTTTCCATAATTAGAAAGTTCTCCATTACTTTATCATTTAAATATTCCTCCTTGACTTTGTCACCTCACTTTATCATTTAAATAATAGTCTTTGATTTTGTCACTTCACTTTATTATTTAAATAATCCTTCTTGACTTTGTCACTTTAATTTATCATTTAAATAATGATTTCTTCTTTGTAAGCTCTTTGACTTCTTTGACCTTTTGGGGCTTCAAGCCAACATATGAGGGTCCTCCAACTTCGTAAGGTCATAACTCTCAAACCGTGAGGAGTTATGTGACGTTCCACATACCACCAGAAATGACATGACATGTACTATCCATATAGAATAGTATTACCTTAAAATATATTAAAATGCATACCATTATACATGAAACAACCTTGGGTCCATTAACCAAACTTTTGTGTTACCAGAATTCTCTATCGGACTTTATTCAAGGGTTGAGATCAATGAAAACCAACCTTAATCAACAATAGCAGTGTAAACGTTAGTAAATAACAAAGAATCAACCACATGGAAAAATGAGATTTTACGTGGTTAACCCTCTCCCTAGGGCTACATCCACAGAACTATGTTTATTTATAGAATAGATGAAGATATACAGTTCTATCTATGCACTTAGCTACAGATCCTTCTCTCTCTTCCCCTTTATTTCCTATCCCTATGCACCCAACTGTAGAGTCGATCTTCGCACCCAACTGAAGACCCAAATTACAAGAATACCCTAAAATGTAACACTTTTACATCTCGACATCACTATCGCCTCCCATCTCAACTCTTCTAGACCTCTATTTATACATTCCATGAATCTTAGAAAACCATGGAATGAATCCCAGGTTCTAAAAACCTAGGTCCACATAACCTACATTTTAAGGACTTCGTTGACCTATTCTTCCTTCTTCTCTATGAGGTGCTCCAAAGAACCCATTAGTGTCTTCTTCCACTTGTTGACTTGTCCATGATCTATCTTCTTTGTTTCTTTGTCTTCCTTGATCTTCTCTTTCAACAACCTGCTTTCCTTTACTTCGTTCCTTCTTTTATGCTTCTTTAACCACTTCAACCCTTCCTTGGTTTGTGTGCCTTTCGCGCACTTCATACTTTGTCTATCTTCTTCCTTAATCTTCGCTTTATTCCTTAATACATGACCAAGGGACAACATGCTCCCAACACTCACATGTAACTCGTCCCAAGTAACTACAAGGTTGAGCCTTCTGTATTACTTCGACTATAGACTGTACGGAGCAGCCTGTGCTTTCTGTTATGTCTCTCCCTATCATGGGAAGAATATATTTTATGTGTTTGGTACCCAATTTCAACTGCACCTGGTACCTAGACCCTTCTTCCTTTACTTTTACTGAGAGTTGCGAGGTAGCTAGTTGTCATAATACAACTTCAACTGGCTCCCATTTACTAAACCATCTTTCCATTATCCATTAAGAGTATTCAACTACGCAACTCCACCTTTAGTAACATAGAAAACCTTGAATGGCCCAAGCCAATGTGTCATGAACTTTCCTAGATGCTTCATGAACTTGTTGTCATATAAAAGTACCAAATCTCCTTGTTTAAATGCTTTCTTCTTGATATGTATTTCATGGTAAGCCTTTTCTCATTCTTTTTGTACCTGCTAATGAAATCCTGCAATGAACATGTCTTCCTCTAGTTCCATCAACTGCATGAGCCTATCTTGAATAACTTTGATGTCATCTATACCTGTAAATGCAACAATTCTTAAACTAGGAACCAAATGTTCCATAGGTACAACTTCTTCCTGGCCATAAACTAACTTGAAGGGAGTCTGCATTGTTAACTTTTTGCAAGTAGTTCGATAAGCCAATAACACTGCTGGAATTCTCAAATCCCAGTCATCTTTGTCAACACTGCAAATCTTATTCAACGTTGTCTCCAAAATCGTATTGAAATATTAGACTATACCATTCTCCTGTGGGTGATATGGTGTGCTCTTCTGATGGTGAACTTTGAACTCCTGAGTCAAGGCTTCAATATTTTTGTTAGTGAAGTGTGTTCCTTGATCACTCACAAGAATCTTCAGGCATCCAAATCTAGTTATGATATCATCAAAGATGAACCGCAAAGTTGCATTTGCACTACAGTCTTTAACTTCTCTTGCTTCTGCCCATCCGGTCAAATACTCTATAGTAGTGACGATATATCGAGTTTTTGTGCACTTTCCTAATGGGTTCATAGGTCCCACAAAGTCAATAGCCCATTTCTCAAATTCCTATAAAGATAACTGAGGTGCTAAAGGCATCTCATCCCTTCTAGAAGGCTTCCCTACTCTTTGACATACATCACAAACTCTGTAGTATTCCTTAGCATCCTTATGTAAAGTGGGCCACCATAGGCCGGATCTGAGAACCTTCTGTGGTGTTTCTTTCCCTTCATAATTTCCTCCTGTGATACCTTCATGTGCTTCTGTAAGAATCAATGGTCTTTTTAAATCCATAACACATCTTCTTAAGATCTCATCTGGTCCCATATTATATAATTTTCCAGCTATAAGTTGAAAATATGTAGTATGGACTACCAACTGTTTCTTTTGAACAATTGTATACTCGCGAGGTTCCATTCCTGTGGACATGGGCTGGACTATCTCAAGGAAGTGATCATTTACTTTCCTGATGGCCAACAATTGTGCGTCTGGTATTGTATCATCCAAACTGGTAGGTTCCTCTCCATGTTCTAACCTAGATAAGTGGTCAGGTCCCTTATTCATTCTTCCTAGCTTAACCAGAATATCTAAGTCACACTCCTCAATAATAATAGCCATATGAATATTCCCCCCCCCAACATTGTCTTGTTGACTAAGTACTTCAATGCAGAATGATCACTAAACATCTTAAAATGTCCTCCCAACAAGTAGTGTCTAAACTTCTGTAGCGCATATACCATAGCTAAGCCTTCTCTTTCAGTGGTAGTATAATTCATTTCATATGTAGAAAGCTTCCTTCTAGAAAAGGCTATAGGGTGTTCAATATCTCTTGCATCTGGCTGTGCTAACATTGCTCCTAATGCAATGGATGAAGCATCAAAATGAACATGGAATTCCTTACTCCAATCTCGAAAAACCTAAATAGGCGCAGTGATCATTTTCTTCTTTAATGTGTCAAATCTCTGTTGGCATTCCTTTGTCGATTAAAACTTGCTATCCTTCTTTAATAGTGTCTCCATAGTTGTTGTTATCTGTGCGTAACCCTTAATAAAAATTTTGTAGTATCCAATGTGTCCCAATGCAGTGCACAACTGTCTAACCGAAGTAGGAGGAGGTAGATCAACAATGATAGAAATCTTGGAAGGATCTACCAAAAACCCCTGCTTACATATAATGTGTCCTAACAACACTCCAAAAGGTGAAAAGAAAATACACTTCTTCAAGTTCATGGAAATCTGAAATTGCCTGCACTTATCCAACATTAATCTCAAACATGCAATATGATCTTTCAATACACTAAAAATGGTCTAGTCATAAAAGTATCTCCAAACACTTATGTAAAAATTCCTTAAATGCTTCGACCATCACCCTGGAAAACATGGCTAGTGCATTCTTCAAACCAAAAGGAATCACAGTGTACTGAAAAGAACCCCATTTTGTTGCAAATGTAGTCTTATGTATGTCCTCCTTAGCAATTTTGATTTGGTGATAGCCTGAAAATCCATCTGTGAATGAATAAACTTCATGTCCTTGTACATTATCTAGAACTTCATCAGTAAAAAGTGTAGGAAATAGATCATGTAGATATGCATCATTCAATTTACTTAGATATACATAGATTTTTATTTCTCATGTATTCTTATCTTGGACCACCATAGGGTTGATCCATTCATATTCTTCAACCGGTTCTATAATTCCTTCTTCCAACATTCTATCTAATTTAGTCTTAACTTTCTTCTTGTACTTGGGATTTAGTCTGTAAGGCCTCTTCTTGATAGGCCTTGCATCTACTTTCAAAGGAATCTTCATTTATCCCATGGGCCCTTTAATTCCCTTCATGTCTGTGAAATTGGTTGGAAACAAGTCCTGATAGTCATGCAATAGTTATCTAGTCTTACTAATAGTAGCATCATCCCAATAGTCTCCAATATTTTCCAACTTAGGTGCTTTCTCTGTTCCAATATTAACCTTATTATTTTAATAGGTTGCCCAAAAAAAGGTAATTCAGTCCCTAACCCTTCTATATCTCTTTGTCCTTTAGTTTCTGAAATGTTCGCATTCCTAGGGTCATCATATTCATTAGCATTAATATTATAACAACCTTATAACCGCTGAAGAGGCACAATCCATTCATCTTCTTCTTGTTCAAGAGGGGGTTTAGCTGCCTCCTCAAAAACCTTTTATCTTACAATTTTTATAGACTCATCTATTGTGGGGTACTGAATTTCAAATAGGAACGTAGTTATAAAGTTTTGGGTCATACCATACCAATATTTAGTGACTAAGCATAGTTCTGCTTGAAGATACCAGTTGATAGGCATAGTATCTAAGGTGTTAATGAACTTATGTACCCACTATTATTTAGGAATTTTTCTCCAGAATTCCTCACAACTTCGCACGTGGTCCTTAGGACAACTCTGACCTATGTATTGAACTTCACAACCTTCAACTTGGTCTGAAAAGTGCATTGTCAACAAGGTGTGACAATGTACCCACTTTGTGATGTTCTTCTTGTGTGTTCCCCACTATCTAGTTGGAGTTTCTTTCAAGGATTCATCTAGTGCCCACAACCTCTGTTGTACTAGTACAATTCCTTCAAATTCAAATAGAAATGTCTCTAAATTATTCAAGCCATAAAATGTAGGAAGATTACTTACTTCTGTGCCAATCCAACAAATTGCCTTAGTCAATCTGGCACACCTCCGTGTAGAGACTTCATACATTCTGTTCTGCCAATTTTCCAATGATTCTTTTGAATCTGACGAGCATGCACTTTCACATCACCAAATTAGATTTCCATCTATTGTAGGATTAATATAATCATGTTGTCTTACTGTCAGTTTATATATGTTCTCTAACTTATAGGCATGGTATTCTTTTCTTATAGGTTATGTGTATCTGCGACCTTCATCGAGATCAAGAGGTGAAATGACCCTAAGGCCATCACATTCAAATTTCATTGTTCTCTTTTTCAGGTCAATAACAGTCAAATTGTCGAAATCCCAATCAATACCCAACAACGTAGGATAGGGACAAATATCATCAACAATATCGATCACTTCAAAGTCTGCAAATGTACTCACTCCGTCGATGTCCACAGGGACATGCTCTAGTCTTCCAAAGGGGCTCACCACCTATTGATTAGCCATCCTAAGCCTAATAGGAGAGTAAATAAATCTATGTTTTCCCATCAATGCCCAAGTCTACTTCATCAGAACATTTACTTCTGATCCTAGGTTGAAATTCCTTGCTTGTCCTCCTTTCTCTAGATACTTGATTCACAACTCTACTCAGTAGAGGATCTACTCTTCCAATTTCATATTGTTTTATCAGGTTTTGTAGTTCTTTGACAACTCTTTCATATTTAATCAAATCAATACAAGTATACAAGATGACCACAATATTGCTTACCTCTTTTGCTTGTCTAGGTGGGGAAGACTGATTAAATGTTGGAGTCATTTCACATTCCCTTACTTCTAATTGTGCCCTAAATGAAGAATATTGTTCACCTACAAATTCTCTTCTTGCTTCTTCAAAAGTATGTTTTTTCCTTGGATCAAACAATGGTGCCTTCTTTGAAGATCTTCTGATCCATGATCCATCTGTATTCTTTCCTGGAGTCACCCTATCTTCTCCTATGACAAAACCTCCTCTAGTAATAATAGTGACTCTAGGATCCTCACCGCGAGGTTCAGCTAATTTTTTATGGATTTGTTGGTTTCCACCTTGTCTTTTATGAACTTTAGATAACAATACTGGACAGTCTTCAATGACATGGTCAAATGAATTACAGTAGTTGCAAGTAGTACAATGGTTCTGAAAATCCCTTGCCAAGTGACCTAGTTGGGCACAATTATAGCAGATAATCTGACCTCGACCTCGACCCATGCCTCCTCCTCATTCTCTTCCTCTGAACCCACTGCGAGGGTTGAAGCTTCCTCTTCTTGGAGAGTTGAACTGCACACTATTCCCTTCTGGATGTAATTCTCCTTGAATTCTATATGCATCCCTTGATCTTTCATGAATGAGGTCATAAGCCCTACATTCCTTCTCATCATTCCCCACATATTTACAGAATGTACAATAAATATTGGTGGGTGTCTAAACATATTTTTGAATATAATAACATTCATCGGGGCGATGTCTAGTTCTACATACCTAGCACCATGGTAAATTAGCCCAATTCAAAGTGTTAGGAGCTCCAAATGCTATGTATTCATGAAATAAAGGAAATTTCTCTTTGTCATGGCCCTCTGCTTTACATCTGATACACTATATGTCTTCTCTTTTTTCTTTTTCTCTGTCTTTCTTCATGCCTTCAACCTGTAAAGATAAACTAGTTAATTGATTCAAAATATGACTCACACCTGGAATGGATTCTCCTATAGGTGTTGCTTCTAGTATCATGGAAATATCCAATGCTTCATCCTACGAAGTGGCATTCTGTTTCATTAGAGTAACTCTAATATGTCGCAGGAGGGAAGCGATGAGCCATTCCTTATGTTGTTCGTTTGGAATATGAAAACGTAAATGGCATGTCAAGGTCTTAAACCTTTGATCAAATTCCCAAACAGGTTCATTCACCTTCTCCTTGATTTCCTTCAACTCTATAATGCACTACGACTCCAACTTAGGCTTCTTAAAATCTGCACTCAACATATTCTTAATGTCATTCAACGCTCTAGGATTTCTAGATTTTGTAACAAAATTCATATACCATCTCAATGCACAGTCTCTCAAGGTAGTACTAAACTGAGATCTCTTAACAGCTTCATCAGTGACTTGCTTAATGTTCCATACAACTTCACATAATAACTAGTGATGGTCAAGATCGTCAGATCCATCTCCTCTGAAAATAAGTAACCTCATTTCATCTGCCATTGATTTTCCTTAGTTTATCGACTGAGTTTGTACTAAACTACTTGTGACAGTACTCTAAGTTCTCTGATTACTTTGGTTACTATGGTTACTTGGTGTTGCTAAAACAATAGAAGGAGTAGCAATACTTACTTCGACAGTAGGCACAGTACCTAAAGTTCTTGGTTCTTCTCGACAAAGTTCTTCATTCTCTACTTATTCTTCCCTTGTGAAATCTGAATACTCTTCATTTGATCGCTCTTATTCTTCTCCACTATAGAATCATTCATCTTATTCTAATGGTATGTAACTCTTCTTAAATAGGTTCGCAAGAGGAATCTTTCTAAATGATCTCCCACTGCGCGTGTGTCTAGTCTCTTTGTCACTGTCATTGTCTGAATTCTTGAACATTATCTTTAAAATCCAACTGATAACTATATATTCAATATATTCTTCTCATGCAATAGCATCTTAATCTTCAACTTAAAAAAGTGTAGAAACTTTCCTCTAGGTCCCTTGAAAAAATACCTCTCTTCTTGACTATATGATTCCACTCTGTCAATAGAAAATTTAGTAATGTACCTTCCAATAGTTTTTTCAAACTAGAGATCCACTGCCCCTGAAACAATGTTATCAACTTTCTTGACTTTCTTAATCAGTGCCGATGTCCAAACCAAAGGTGGTCTAGATATGATTTCAAACTAAGTGTATGCAAGTCTGGCTAACCACTTGTATACAACTCCTGATGAACTCCTGAAAAGAAAATATCATTCACATCAATAAATATGTACCTTCCCAACTACTCTTCTGTACTAAAGATAGGGTTCTTGTTCTAAGCTTCAATGAAGTCCCTTTCTTGTTCTTCTATACAATTATAAATTTATATCTTCGATGGATCTCGGTCCCAGAAACAAAACCATTTATTGGCACACGGGCAGACCCAAGGTTCAAATCTAACAACACACCAACAAAACCTAACTATCGGCCCTTATGGAAACACTTGCGAAGCAAATGAAGTCTCACCCAAAGTAGAAATAGGGGGGTTGCAGGACACAGGTGTCTACAACCAGAGGAAACAAAAGATGCTTCCAAAAAAACAACACAACATAGCCCAGAGATTCTTAATAGTATTATTCCTAACTTTGTAAAGTAAGTTATATCTTCTTATCTTCAACAAGAAAAATAGCAGTGCAATAACAGTGTAAAAGGTAGTAAATAACAAAGCATCAACCACATGGAACAACAAGATTTTACATGGCTCACCCTCTCCCTAGGGATACGTCCACAAAACTGTGTTTATTGATAGAATAGATGAATATATACAGTTCTATCTATGCACTCAGCTGCATATCCTTGTCTCTCTTCCCCTTTATTTCCTTTCCCTATGCAACTAATTGCAGAGTCGATCTTCGCACCCAGTTGAAGACCCAAATTACAAGAATACCCTAAAACGTAACACTTTTACATCTCGACATCACTATCACCTCCCATATCAACTCTTCTAGACCTCCATTTATACATTCCATAACTCTTAGAAAACCATGGACCGAAGCCCAGGTGCCAAAATCCTAGGTCCACATAACCCTCATTTTAAAGACTTCGCCAACATGTTCTTCCTTCTTCTCCATGAGGTGCTCCAAAGCACCCATTAGTGTCTTCTTCCACTTGTTGACTTGTCCACGATATATCTTCTTTTTTTCTTTGTCTTCCTTGATCTTCTCTTTCAATGACTTTCTTTCCTTTACTTTGTTCCTTCTTTTATGCTTCTTTAACCACTTCAACCCTTCCTCAGTTTGTGTGCCTTCCATGCACTTCATACTTTGTCTTTATTCTTCCTTAATCTATGCTTTCTTCCTTAATACATGACCAAGGGCCAACAATTTATCTAATCCAACATGTGCTACCCCCACCCCACACAAATACCATGGATTTCACCATGATAGACTATATCTCTATGTCAATATGTTCTATGTCTTATTAAAACCTTTTGTTTCATTAGGAAATGACTTATTCCATCACTCTATGGTATTCCATTAACTATGCCATGGATGGAGTCTGATTCCATTTATATTGTTTCCTCTTCTATGGGATCTACCTATGTAATGCACCAATTATTTACTTATGACATTGATAGTGGTTGCAACACTAATGCTCCCATCCCTTCAATAGTCACATTAGTTTTATCCAATACCCTCAACTCTAGTGCCCATGTCTTTCTCTCTAACAAATGTATTGTATAATCCATGAATGCTCATGACTATATCTCAGATGTCATGCATCACCATTCCTAATTCTTACTAGAATATATTGTAATACCTTCCACCCATTCTAACCAATATATCATTGAGGCCAAATATTTCATCCCCCGTGAGCATGTATACCAATTCCAAAACACCATTCCTTCCTCGTGAACTGCTAAGGAAGGAAATATTGTCAAGATTTCACCCACCATCAATGTGGATATTTTTGTTACACCTAGCATTACTGAAAATGTACTTCTTTAATTTTCCTGTTCCACCAAGGATCCTTTAGTGATTAGGGGAATTTGAGGTCTAAAATGGACATCCTAAGAGATATAATAGAAAATTAAGAATTAGTTATTTTGTGGAGAAGGTATATTTACAACTCATGTCTTGCACTACAATCTATGTAACTATGACTAAGTTAAATTGAAGAGATATCTAGAAACAAAATGAATTAAAAAAACCTTCTATTGATGTGACTAGAAATAAATGTGTTTTTCAAAGTATAAATTACTTTTGATAAAAAAATATAGTACTTAAAGTGTTTTTGGAAATATAAATTACTTTTAATAAGAAATGTTATACTCATAAATTAATTCTCATTTAATAAATAATAATATAATATTTTTTTAATATAACTCAAGTGATGGATACACATTCATTTTTTTAAATGGGGGAAATATAAAATGTGACTGATTAAAAAATAATACATAGTTCATAACATGGATTATATTCACAAAGTCAAACTAATATATGGATACATGATAACAACATATAAACCATGTATCCATATATATTAATTTAACTAATGTATAGAGTGAGTGTTCCATGTATTTA
>ML854917.1:0-19750 GCA_009831015.1 Picea engelmannii | reverse complement strand
ACCTTGTCATGTATATTCAGGGAGGTGTAGAAGGGAGGGGATGAATCATCTCTGTCTTCTACCATGGGACCTAGGATCACTGCAGGTCTTTCATCTTGGAGGTTTATGCAGTCTGTGGAAGGGCCAGAGGCTTCAGATTTCAATAGGTCGGAGAAACGGTTTTTGAATTCCCCATGTTTGATTAACTCAGTGAGGGGTACAGGGATTCTGATCTTCTGGATTTCATGCTCAAAATTAAAAGAAGATGTGGGCTTTGGGATTTCTCTAATCTCAGGAGCATGAATTTGAATGATAGGGGAGATAGGTTGGGCCTTCTTACCTTTATGGCTGTCTGGTACCTCGTCAGCAGGCTTCTGTGCTCTAGTGGATGACTCAGGAGCGTCAGGGGCTGCTGCCTGCTTGTCTGATCTCAGGTTATACCTGCCCCGGCCACTGCCAGCTTTGTCTGCTTTGCTGAGTTCATTTAGCTGACCATCCATGAGAGACTCTTCATATGCTGATTTGGTCAAATGGGGAAAAGGGGAAGTGACCTCTAAGCTGTGAATCTTTGGCTCAGGTTCGTCCACTTCTTCTTGTTCTTCATTGGTCATGAAATTGTTCTGGAAGGGAGCCTGAACCCTCTGGTCATCTCTGTCTCTTTCCTTCTCCTTATGCAGAACTAGAGGAGCAAAATTGTTTGGTCTTCTGAAACCTCCTCTGTTCTCGGTGTTCTGAGGGCCTTTGTTCATTTGTTTTCTTTCCGTTTTTAATCTTTCCATCTCATATTTTAGCAAGTTCAACAGCTGGGTCAGCTCATTTACTTGAGGGTGGGGAACCGATAGGCCGGAGGTGTTGGAGCTAGAAACCGAGGCTTCCGACTTCCCTTTTCTTCTGTTTGTGTCAGCCTGGTTCCTCAGTCTGTCAGCTGCTAATATATTGGATTCCACTTCTATAGCTGCATATTGCATCTGAGCTAAAGAGGTGGCTCTTCTTTCTCTTAACACGAGACAGAAATCAGGGTCAAATGCGCCAGCATATGATATTTGAGCAGCAGCTTCAGAAGGCTTTATCTCTACGGGAATCTTGTTATACATTTTATTGAATCTTTTGGAGAAGTCAGAGACCGATTCTCCTTCCTGCTTTTTCAAAGACCCAAACTCAGTCATGTAATATATGTAATCTTTCCTATCCCCCCACTGTCTCAAGAAAACACTATCCAGAGCCTCAATGCCAGCAATAGATCCAGGGCCCAGACCCCTGAACCATTTCCTAACTTCACCATCCAGGCTCTGGACGAAGACCCTCATCCAGACATCTTCATTCTCAATATTCAGGTTGTCTGCGTAGCTGTAGAAGGCGGACATGTGCTCTTCAGCAGTGACATCTCCCTTGCTACTGAACTTGGGCATGTATTTCAGATAGTCTCCAGCAGGGAGAGGGTTCAAAGGCTGAGGAAGGATCAAAGGAGCATATCTGGCAGCAATTATGGCATCCATTCTATTTGGAGGGGGATTAACACCAGCCATCGGGATGTTGAGCGGAGGAGAACTCGGAGGAGATGGAGTATGAATAGGTGAGGAAGGAGGAGAGGTCCTCACAGGAGATGACGAGGGAAACAGAGAGGAGTCTAAGGGACCCGAGTGTGCAGGTGTTTCTCTCTGTGCAGCAGTAGTAATCAAAGGAGGAATAGTAAAACCTCCTGAGAGGGGAGTGACAAGGTTCTCTCCTTCTGACACTAGACCAGGAGGGGAAAACTCAGCAGGAACACTCCCAAAGTTTAGAAAATGGGAAACTTCAGAGGAAGGGCGATTATGAAACTGAGAAACTAGAAAAGGAGTTCTTACAGAAGGGGAGGGCGTATTACCTTTTTCTTCAACAGAAACTTCTTTCGCAGCTCTCTTTCCCTTTCTGCACACCGCTTCCAAGTCCTTGTCCGGAGTGGCCAAAGGAAAATGTGGATTCGACCTCGTATGTCTTCCTCTCGAAGCCACAGCTGATTAGAACAGGTTCTCCCCAGCGGAGTTGTTACAGTGGAGTCGTTAGGTGCACAGTAGCAATCTTCAAGTTCCGATATCTGATGCACCTTCAGAAATCAGTTAGTCGTTGTCGTTCTACCCAGGGAAGATCTTCAACTTAGTCCCCGGCAACGGCGCCAAGAAATGTTGACGTTCGGAAGTCACTCCTGGATTTCTATCAGGAGCAGAGCCCGAAGCCCATCAGTTTAATGTCACGATTTGTTTTAAGGGTGATCTAACGGAGGAAAGCTCAGAATGGCAGTGTATCAGCTCAGAAACCAGACCAGGCATGCATGAAAGAGTGAGGTATTGATAAACTCCAAACAGTGAGTCATAGTAAAAGGGTGAGAAGGTGGAAGACTTACGCAAGAAGGGCGCAATGGTCTATCACAGACATCAGGTATGCAACAGACTGAGGAAGAAATGCGTTCAAACACAAAATCCTTTTATATTCAAACACAAATACCAGAGAATACAAAGATGTCACAACAAATCCTTTATCGCAACAAGATTGTTAAGTCCACGTGAATCCTTCAACTATGAACCCCCCAGCAAAAGATGAAACAAAGATGGATAAGAGAGAGAACTGTTTGTTATAAACCAAGAAATCTCAAACACAGAGGCATAACCAGGAAACCAGAATATCGCTGAAACTATACAGTTGGGAGCCAAGCTCTACCATCAATCCCTACAAAAAATGGCAAAAATGCCTACATATACTCAAAATAACAACAACGGCGGAACCAAGAAACTGCATTGAAGGCTTTGCGTCTGCATGGCTTCTGACAACACGGAACTGCGATCTTTGAATGGTCGTGCAACTTATGGCAGACGCGATCAGTTTTCTGACAGTTTATTCGACGAATCGACGTTCTTTTAATTCTTTGCGGGACGTCCCCATTATGGCGGAGACGATGTCTAACCACCACCAATCGCTTCAATAACTGCTTCTTGGGGTTGATAACGACCCAGCCAACTCAGCATCTCGAGATAGGGAACACTTCTCGCGCTGCCACCTGGAACGACTGAATGGCTTGAGGGACGGACCTAAGGGCCATCGCGGAGGACGTGGTGTAAGGTACGAGAAGTGAGAGTGATGACAGAGGGGGGNGAGAAACGGACTCACCTTCGGGTGAGAGAATGATGTGGAAATAATGGGATGCGTGGCAGGCGATGAGTGGGTGATGAAAATAAGGGGAGGCCACGCGAGCCAGAGAGGAGGAATGGATAAGTGACATATGGCAATAGGGGAAGGCGGGTAGAGGGAAAGTGGAGTGACGGGAGGAGGACCCACACTAGTTAAGCACAGGGCAGTTGAGAGGAGCGGGGCTGTACAAGCGCCGTCGATTAGGTCACTGCGATCGTGGCCGTTGGAAGCTGTACCCACCATTCCGGACCCCCCCCCTCGACTTAAAGGTAGAAAGGCGGGGGGGGTCCGGAATGGTCTTCATCGCCGTTGATCCGGGCACACTCATCTGGACCGTCGGAGAGATGCGCCCCAGATTCTGGACCCCCCCCCCCTTGCTTAAAGGTCGAAAGGCAAGGAGGGTCCGGAATTTGCTGTGCGCCGTTGATCCGGGCGCGCTCATCTGGACCGCCCGGCCTTGCTTGTTGTTTACCACGGGTGCGTTGTCGCCCAAAACTTCGGACAAGTGGGTTTTAACCCATGCATTTGATATCTGACCCCCTTAGCGAGAAATATCGCTAACAGAACTGAACAAGAAAATCCATATATAAAATAAGCAACCTTCAAATCATCCAAAAATTCAAAGCAAAAGGGAAGGAAAAAATAAGAACATAGCAGGAAAAGTGACGTCTCAGAAGATGATGAAGAAGTGGCCAACTTTGTCAAAAGACTGAACAAGGGAACCGACGGTAGGTATAGAGGTAATCTTCCTTTAATTTGTTTTAATTGTGATGGTATTGATCATTTTGCTAACAAAATCCGTTATAAGAAAAAGATAAATGATGAAGGTTACTCAAAAGGAAAACAAACATATAAAGGAAAAAGAACCACAAATAAAGTTTCCAATAAAAGATTATGCACCAAACAAGACATCTCATCATCAAATGAATATGAAGTTAGTGATAGTGAGACAGAAAGAGTTCTATTCATCACGGTAGAAGAATCTAATAAAGAAGACTCCGAAGAAGAATATGAAGAAGTCAAAGAAGAAATTGAAGAGGCAGAAGTTGACTACCGAGAGGAATTAATGTGTGCCATAGAAGTTATGAAAAGAAAAAAGAAAAAAAACAAGAAACTACAAGCATAACTAGACAAGAAAGAAGACACTCAAGAACTAGAACAAATGATCACAAGTTTGAAGGTTCAAATAGAAGAAGATAAAAGAATTGAAGAAGCACTCAAAGAACAACTATAAGAAAAAGACAAGATCATTGGAAATTTGGAAGCAGATATTGTCACATTAAGAAATGATCTTCAAAATAAAAATATGAAGAACAAATCAAAAGTTTTGGATGGCATTATCAACCGTCAAAAATATCATCATGAAAAGTCTGGACTTGGATACAATCAGACCGAAAAAGTATCAAGCTCCAAAACAACAGAGCAAGAAACATATCCAAAAAGCTATGCAGAAACAATCAAGGGGGATAGGAACATATACAAGGAAGATTACATGGACACTCCTCCACCGAGAAGATGCAGATTTCAGAATCAACAACTAACAGATAGGCCTCAGGAAGAAGAAGAATTTATAAGAGTACTTACTTTCAGAAGATATTCAACTCCCAGGTATCAAAATATCATTTTTGGTTTATGTTATGCATGTAATAATTTTGGACATAAAGTTGTCAATTGTAAAATGAACAAAAACAACTTTGAAAGTCACACACAAATGGGTTATCCAAGAAGGCCTAATGAATCAAAGATAAGAAGTTACAACAGGTTTGAATCTTTGAGCACTGAAGTGGAATGTTACAAATGTAACAATTTTGGACACATGGCCAAAGATTGCAGAATGATAGTCCCTCCTAAAGAACCACAACGTAATAACAACAATCATAGACAAGAACCTCATAAAATGACATGGATAAGAAAGTAGGATTAGTATAGCAATGAAGAATGTACACTCGCTCTACAAGATAAGCAGAAGAAATGTGGTTGGTATGTTGACAATGGTTGTTTAAAACACATGAAAGGTGATAAAGACAGGTTTATTACATTACGAAATGAAAGATATGGATCAGTCTCCTTCGTAAATGATGATTCAGCAAAAATATTTGGAAAAGGCACAGTCAGAATTGGGAACAAGAATACCAAGGAAGAAAATGTTCTACTAGTAGAAGATATGAAACATAATCTTCTAAGTGTGAGTCAAATGTGTGACCAGTTAGCACTCTGTAAATTTTTTCCGACTCATAGACAAACAATAGAGGTAAATTTTTCAACTTACTTTAGAGTTGGGCACTAGCCTACTCAACTCATAGAGGGATCTTTCGTGTCACTTGATATATCTTTGTCAATCAATGGATAGGTTCAGATTGTTTTGTTTTTTTTTATAAAATTGGTGGCAAAGAAGGGGAGGAACACTCAAGGCTATGGAGTCAAATTTCCAAAATTGAATGAAAACAATGACTAGCCAGTAGAACTGTCCATAGGATACAGGCTAAATGAGGCAATAAATTTGAGTTGTTAATTGAGTTTAAGCATGGTGTAAGAAGAAAGAGAAAACAAATAATTGCATCAGAGAATTAATGAAATGAATTTTGAATTAGTTAAGAGGAAATTCACACAGTTTAAATTGCGTAACCCAAGAGCATCACAAGATGAATTATGAGCTTTTAACTATCCAATTTAAACAGAAGACAATGCAAATGAAAATACAGAATCACAAGAAATACATACAATGAGAGAAGAAAAAACTCATATCACTACCATTAGAATCTTTTCATAGAGACTTCAAAAGCTTCTACATATGTATTCAACTTAGCTCCAGAAAATTACAATATATTTTAGAAGCAACAAAAGGGTGCCCTTTCACTTCTGCCAAAGTTAATTCATTCAGAATTTCTAGTACTTATACAATTTGATTACAATGGTTGAAAACGAAATGTTTTAGCTTCTAAAACTGACTATAATAATTTCAACTGACAGTCTTATTATATGAACTGATTTACAATAATTAAACAAAAAATGTTTCATAACTTAGGGATGTATCTCTCTGACTTCTCGGATTCCTTTGTGCCATTTGTCCTGCAGATATCCTCTGTCGAAATTTCTAGTTTGGTGACACCTGGAGGTTACTTACTAGTCCCTGGAAAACTGCATTTCGTCTTTCCCAACCACACAATCTCCTTCCACTGTGAGTCATAAGGAATCTTGTGACCCATCATTTCCTTTATTAGAATCTCTGGGTCAATGAAAGTAGCGTAAGACATAGCTTGAAGCCCTGTTTTCATTGTATACTATGTTTTCTTGTATACTATCTTCCATTTGCACAGCTTTGGTTTGAACTGATTTGAGAAAATTGTATTTAGCGATGATCCTCCTGGCCCAAATGATCAATGCAGTTCTATACTTTACCCCAATGGTCTGAATATCGGCAGTGGGCACAAAATTCAACAAATAAATAACGTTCTGGGCCCATTCTGAAGGTTTTTTCCCCAGTGTTTCATTAATAACAGTACATCTTCTTCGGGCAGTGATAGCCATGTTGCTTTTGTCATTTATAAAATTTAGATAAACTCTGAATTTAGCAGCTTCAATAGCAATAGCACCCCAAAATACATGCTTAGCTCCTTGCAACATTAATTTTCCCTTCAACCTCGTTTTCAACTTGTTCACCCTCTCTTGCAAATATTGATTATCCTTTTGAAATTGGGCCATCTTTTCTTCCTTCATTTTCATCTCTTGCTGCAACTTTTCTATGATCTCCTTAAGGCTCTTGATCTCCCCTGTCTTTAAGCTTACTTGGGACATAGGCTGAACCAATCCATCGGTTCTTGATCTAGTTTTTGTAGTAGAAGGTACAATGGAAACCATGTCTGATTTTGTTACCTGTCCTTGTGCCCAACTCTCTTTTTCCTTTTCAAGCCGCAATATTTTGTCTTTGCAATTTAGCGCTTCTTGTCTGAATGTCTCCTTTTATTGCTCTAGAGAAACTAACTCTGCTTCCTCTGGATTTTCTGTGGAAAAAATATTTAGCTTCTTCTTTAGGCTTTGGATCATCTTCTCTTTCTCATCTAACGAAGATTTTACCCCTTGAGGACCTTTAGATTCCAATATTTTGACATGGGTCTTCCAGGCTTTGCTGGATGCTTTCTCCTGCTTCAACTGTCCATCTAATTTAAGTGCATGGATTTTTAGTATTGAAACCCTTAGAACCATACTCAGATAGTCTGAATATAGCATGTCACTGGAATTTCTGTGGAACTTTACCTTGTGTGGGGCACCAATATTCTCATAGTGCAACTTTATTTCAAACACTTTATCCTCATCTTCCACTGCTATGTTAAATGTCTTTCGTTCCACATCTCTGACTAAGAACAGGGAAGCCCTATGCTGGGATATATTTTCTACTTCATGAAACAAATATCTTATCTCACCATTGGCCATACTTCCTTTCATTGCATACTGATTTGATAAATCTTCTCTGGATTGGTAAACTGCCCCAGGTGTCTTGCTAAAGATATGTTTCTTGCTATTGATCGCCCTTGAGATTCTTTCACCCTGTAGAATACTCTCTGTGTTATATTCTTTGTATTTGTTTCTGCTTTCCACCATCTCTATGCTTCTTTTCTCTTTCGTCTCTTCCTTCTCCAGATTTACTACCAGTGGGGACTGCACGATCTTCACTTTCTTGAGAAAATTTTGTTGACCACTGGTGCCCAAAGTGTCTGAACTTCTCCTTTTGTTATAAACACTCATCTTGGGAGCTTTAAAAATCAACCTTGGAGAAGTTTTTTTTGTCTGGATCTGCTGCGGGGCTGACTCTATTTGTTTTGCTTGATCAGGTTGCAAAGGGACTTCCATATCTGCACAGGTTTCTAGATTTGCCAGTTTATCAAATCCTTCAACATGCTCATGCTCATAGGGGCCTTGTCTTCTCATCAATATTGTTTTACATATGACCTAGTGCGGGTCATATTTCCTCCCTTGTAACTGTGTAAATCCAAATTGTTAGGGTCCTAACCTGCACATAGGTAGAACAATATATTCGGATGTAATAAAGGTCAATATTAATAAGGCCTTGAAATAAAATAGAATAAGTCAAATGTAAGTAGACCTAATAGAAGTTTCCTCTTCTAGAAGGATCTTCCTCTAGATTCTTATTTTGATAGAAATATTTAGTATAAGTAGGAGTCTAGGGTATGAGAACCCTAGTTTGGATATTATTGTAATAGAGATCTGCTCAACTGGAGGTTGCCCCCTCGAAGAGGCCCATGAACATTACTTTCAGAATCAAAGTGGTATTTATGTTGTTATTATTATATCATTTTAGTGCTATTATGGTGATTGTTTTAGTTATATTGTTGTTATTCTGCCATTTCTAGCATTTTATTTCTGTTCTTCATACTTTTTATATCTGGTATATTACACAAATTCACTGATTTTGGCATGGATATGAGGCAAACAAGACCTAGTCTTTTCCACAAATGGTCCTGCTAGGAAAGGAAACTTTAAGTTATATGCCTTGTGTGTTTTCAGAAAGTGTTATCTCTCTAAAATAATCCTTTTTCTGATGAACTCTAGGGAAAATACTCTGGGAGTGAGGAAGACAGGTAAAAGGTAAGGTCCTTCTTGATAACCATACACCCAAATTATAGTATAATGCGTGCACAACATCCAATCTCCTATCTTGTTCTTGGGATTGGGTTGTAAAGAGATTTTCATTTCTTCCAAAACCCTTGGCAGGACGGTGCCAAAGATTAAACTATAAACTCTGGACATGATCTTGTTTATAAAAATCAACATTGTGATCCTTTTGCATTCAGTCAAAATGAATGCATCTTCAGGGAAATCTATCTTATTTATTCCTAGGAACATTCTAGCAAGTGTGTGTAGTACCTGAAGTGTCTTAGTGAATTAAAATTTACCAGCTGATGGTGCATATTGTCAATGATGAAATTTTCAAAACTGATATAGACCAACTTACTGGACTCTGATAGAAAAAAGGTCAACAAGAAACCCAACATGACTTATACCGCAAACGTTTCCTTATCCAATCCTAAAATTTGACTAAGTATGGAGCAGGCCTATTGGACCTCAATAACCATGATGCTTACATTCATAGGTAACAACAGACTCTCATAATGATATTCAAGTTTAACAATGGTCCGCAGAAATAGGGTGTTGACTTCGGAGGGACATTCTCTATAGACTGTGATCAATTTCTCTTCCTCGAAGGGCTTCGACACTGTGAGGGAAGACTCTAGTATACTGAGGGCGTCTTGAATTGATGGGCTATCTAATTCACATAATACCTCTAACCCTAACTTATTCAAAATGACCCTTTCTTCTCACGAATATTGTTCTGCACGCCACCTTATGAACTCTGGGAAAGGGAAGGAGACTTCGATGGTGTAAGGGGAAATGGAGGCTTGGGCTGCCTTGAGGAAGGGTATTCATTTCAAAACAATATCTAACAGGTTGGCTCTGGATACGAAAATGGGTGAGACAATTATTTATGTCTAAAATACATCAGAATCCCTATCAATTAGGGCTTCTTCTTTAGAGGCAGGGTCTTCCTCTATTATGGAAAAACTTATAGGATTCATGGCCATGATGAAAAATACCTAAGAATTAGTGGAGGATACGAGAGTCTAGTTCATTGTCGAGCTTCAATTTCGAATGAAGTGTTTGTGCTAGTTTTCAAATGTTCGAATGATTTGAAATATCATGAAATAATGACTGGGGGCCCTCCTTTTATATCCATTTTCATTATTGAGTTCAAGACAAAATGGTTTTAGGTTGACCGATTTTCGTCCTGATATTCATTTGGTGGTGCCATGTGTCTGCGAAGTAAAACCACGATATTTTCACTGGCCCACTCTCGAATTATTAACCTTTGCATTACTTCATCACCCGATATGTCTCTCAATTATCGATCTGGGATGCTCGAGATATAGGGCCCACTGGGCCCCACTACTTCCCAATATTGGGGACGAGACAAAACATTTTGGAGTGGACCGCTTTTCGCCCTGATATGCCTTTGGTGGCGCCATGTGTCTGAGAAGTGAAACCATGGTATTTCCCCCACCCACTCTCACAATTAAGCCTCGTGCTAGTTCTCTGCTCGATATGGTTGTTGACTGTTGATCTCTGGTATTTGAGATCTATGGCTTCCTGGGTCCCATCACCCCGATGTATTCACTAGATTTATCCATATTCTTCCATATGTGACCCTATCCTCCAAACTATTGAGCCTCCATACTGATGTAGTTCCTCACTAAATTTTCAAGACTTGGATCCTATCTGTAAATTGTTATGGTGATAGCATAGGCTCCAATTGGGGATACTATCCTCCCTGCGAGGTAGAAAAGAAATGTATACCAAGTGCCTACCCATTGGTCTATGATTTATTCATGTGATTTGAATCCACTAGCCTTTATTCAAAAACTCAAAATCGACCCAACATAGCTCAGGGCCTTCACCTCGGGCTTCAACTATGCTTCTTTTATTACAACTTCTTTATGCAAAAAGAAAACATAAAAATGATTATGTACAATGAATGGGCAGGGTGATGATTGTTTAAACAATGCAATGTTTGAGGAATCTTCCACTCATAGGCCCCCCTCCAACGATTTCTCCATTACTCTCTTGTAGTAAGTAGGCATTACTCCCATGGTATGCTGCAATTTTGAACGAGCCCAACCATAGGTGATCAAATTTCCCATGTTTTCCCTTATCTTCATTTATGGCATCCCATTTTAGTACCAAGTCTCATGGTTCGAAGTTATCCACCTTGGTATGTCTTTCAAAAGCCTCTTTGATATTGTTTTGGCACAGTTGAGTATTGTCGAAATATTTTTTTCTAGTTTGTTGTACACTCATGAGTTCATCCTTCTGTCTTCGTCTGGCATCTGTCTTTGCATCTTTCTCCTGCAACAGTCTCATTAATGGCAAACCCAATGTAGTAGGAAAAATTTCTTCAGTGCCATAGAGGATCTAGAAAGGGGACGTGACAATGAATCTTTTTGGGGATATTCTCTCAGCCCACAGTGCGTGGATGAGATTTTTGTTCCATGCCTTTTTATTCTCTTGCAGTAGCTTTTTGATGATTTTGACTAAGCTTTTATTCGAAGACTCAGCCAACCCATTCCCTTGAGGGTGGTATGATGTAGAATGACCAAGGGTGATATTGTAATCATTGCAGAATTTTTCTATTTTCTTGGACTTGAAAGCTGTTACATTGTTTGTTATGATCTTAGTCAGGCACCCGAGCCTGGACTGAATATTTTCTTCTAAAACCTAGATGATAATATCATCTGTTGCCTGCCTAGTGGGAACTTCCTCAATCCATTTAGTGAAATAATTTTTTGCTGTCAGAATTTACTTATGTTTGGTTGAGGATTGTGGATGTATTTCTTGTATAAAATTGAGGACCCACTATCTGAAAGAAGCTTCGAAAGAAATGGGTTTCAAAGGCAGAGGTTTCAATTTTCCTTTTCCATAAAAAATATGACATTCATGGAATTTTGAAACCTCTTTATAGACATCAGGAAAAATGTTGGGAAAATAGAACCCAGCCCTCAAAATCTTATGCACAGTTGTCTTCCAATAATTATGACTTCCACTGTCACCCTTATGGAATTCTTTGATGGTATTATTTGCTTCTTCTTGTATCAAGCAGATCAATAAAATTCCCCCTAGATATTTCCAATATAGAGATTCTTTTACTATACAAAACTTTGTTGCCTTCAATTTCAAGAATCTTGCCTTTGTTTTACTTAATCCAGGAGGAGCCTGTAAATTCTTCAAAACAAAGATGATATATGCATACCATGCAAAATCGATAAATTTTTGGGCTATTTGTTGAGTTGTCCTCTCCTCTTTTGCACCCTCTGACAAGTCTACGATGAAATTAATTCCTAAGAGTTCATAATTGGTCTGTGCCATAAACTTTTCAAGCCCTTGTTCTTTGATCAAATTGGTGGGTTTGATCTCAAGGTCATATTCTAACATCATTGCTATCCACTTTCCCCTGTTTCCTTCAGGACCAGGCTGGGTTAAGATGTCTTCATTGAGCTGCTGGGTACATAAGCAGTAGTATGGGAATGTAGGATGTAAACTCTAAATTCTTTCAAGGCTTTGAATAGAGCATATGTTTTCTTATCCATGATGTCATATTTCAAAGGAGCATCCATCAATGTCTTGCTGTAATACGCTATGGATTTCTCAAAATTCTAGTCATCTTTATTGAGAAAAACACCAACAATTGTGTGTTCTAAGGTGAAAGAGAACAATATGGATAAACACCAACAATTGTTCTCATAGGATTGAAAAATTCCATCATGCAATTCAAAATAACCCTCTTTTGTGAAAGTAGTTGCATCCACCTCATCATCACAATATTCATCATCAATGTTCAAATTTTCGAACTCATTCTCCATCTCAAGGAATCTTTCTATCTATTTGTCATCCTCGAAAAATTTCCAGTGCTTCATATTATCTGGTACTATTGGCCTATACTTGACCTCAACCTTGTATCTTTTTTCAGGAAAAATTTGAACTTTGAAAACTGCTGCTGAAGTAGCCAAGGTATCAACAACCTAATTCTGTTCTCTTGGAATTGCTAAAAGATTGCATTCTGGAAACTTCTCAAGGAGGTCTAGTACCAAATTTCTATAAGCCTTAATTCTGTGGTGTTTTTCTTGGTATATGCCTTTGATTTGATTTATAATTAGGTCAGATTGTCCATGTACAACAATTCTTTTGGAACCCAATTCTTTCAAGACCTTTAACCCCAATATTAATGCTTCATATTCAGCCATGTTATTTGTGCATTCAAAAGTAAGATTATAAGAACATAATTTTGAATCTCCTTTGGGATGATTGATCCAAACGCCAGCTCACACTCCTTCTCTGCAGACAACTCCATCAAAAATCATCTTCCATATATGATGTTCTGCTTCTTCCTGTTGCTTTGAATACTTCTCAACCTGTTTATCATATTTCTCAGTCACATCGATTTCTTGTTCTTCTTCTTCAAAACACAAGTCATTGAAGAAAATGGAAGATCCCAACTCAGTTTCTACAGAGTAGATGGGGTGATTACTTGGTTGTGACTTGTTGTTGACCATGTATTTGAGAAAAACTTCTCTGAACAACCTTTTGTCTTGACCAAAAAAAAGGATAGTGACATATGACATGTCCATCTGGAGGGTTCCTTTTAATTTTGCAGCCCAATATATTGACAACAACATGCCAAATTTGGGAGGGATGTCAGCCACTACTACATCCATGACCATGTTCTTTGTTGTAATTTGTGCCAAAGATACCACCATATCTTTTATAAGACTTAGGCATTTCACCTTCCTGGAATCGAAACAAAACAAGTCTTTGTAAGGCCTAGTGATGTCCAAACCTAGTTGTTCCATGACCACTTTGGGCATTAGTTAATGAGATGCTCCTGAATCCAACATGGCATTGTGTAGAGTCATATCATGGACTTTCAGGATAACATAGAAAGGGGGAACTTCTTCATTATCACAATTTTCTTCTACTCTTGGTTCGAATAAGATGGCAGGGTGGTCATATTGTATGTTCAGGGCATCATAAGACTATTCCATTTTAAGCATCTTGATGATCCGATTTCTATATTCCCTACTCTTGATTAATTCATTAAATGGTACAAAAATTTTGATCTTAGCCATCTCACTTTCAAAATTAAAAGAGGATGAAGTATTCTCTACCTCTTTGGTGATCGTTTCTTTCCTTGCCTCCAATATTCTCTTCTGGGGTTCTTCTTTCTGCTTTCCTTTGTCCACAGTACCCTTTGCAGCAGAATCCTTTGCAGTAGATTCTTTTGTAGCTAAATCCTTTGCAACAACATCTTTTTTGGGCTGACTTGAAGAAGGTATGTTACTCTGAGCTTCTTTGGTGGAGTATGTCTTTGGAGGATTTCCCTTTGGAGGGTTTGGAGGTAGCCTTTGATTTCAAAGTTTGTATTGTCTTTGGAATTGCATGATGGAATTTTTCAATCCTATCTGGTAATCTTCCATTTCTACTGACAACCTTTCCTCCTCATCTTGAAAAACAATATCACTTGCATCCATGAACTGGTTGTGCTCATATTTTGTCAAAAACACTTATGTTTATTTATCATCACAAAAGTTCATGTTGTCTTCAAAATATCCATCATAATTTTCATCTATATAATTATTTTGAAAAGGAGGCCTTATTTGTTGATCCCCCTGATTTCCTTGATTTCCTTGATTTTCCTGATTCGCCTAACCTGCTTGATTTGCTTGGTTCCATTGATTTCCCTGATTCACCTGATCTTCTTGATTTGCTTGGTTCCCCTGATTCCTTTTCTCTCTTTGTCTGATTTGTGGGATCGCTCGTCTTCTCAGATTTTTGGGTGGACCATCAACCTTCTCTCTGGGGTTAGACCTATTAACTAGAGCTATTCTTTCCATCATTCTCTCCATGTTTCTCATCATTTCTTCAAACCTTTCTTCTGATGTTTGTGATGTTGAAGGCTAGGCTTTATCCCGATTTCTGTTTATGTCCTTGCCATAATTAGTTTTCATATTCCCTGAAGCGATTAGGTTCACTTCAAATGGAATTAGTTATCATATCATCCAATGTGGAAGATCTTTGTTCTCTTGATAATAAAGAAAAGTCACTTTCAAAAGAATCAACATATCTGAGTTGAGTAACTTTAGGGGGGATTTTTGTTGGCATAGGGGCAGACCCAGGGTTCAACGCTCAAGAGCGCACCAACAAAGCCCTAAATACTAGCCCTTTCGGCAACACCTAGGAAGCATATGAAGTCTCACCCGAGGTAGAGGCAGGGGTGGTTGCAAGAATCAGGTGTCTGCAACCTTAGCTGGGACACAGATATGTGACTATATCATTTACAGAGCACTTAGAATCGATCATTCATCAATATTCAACCCTTATTATACTTTGCAGACAACACAAATCTTTACAGTGTACACTCAGATCTACAATATTTCAACACTTAACCATAGTAACCTAGATCAGATCCAGAAGATCAACACTAAGCATCCTCATACACATCATATCTAACAATCATATATATCTAAGAAGCACAGAGAATAAGTGGATATATCAAAGCACATAGCATAAGAAAAGATAAACACATTGAATCAAAGCACAAAGCATAACACACAGATTTACGTGGCTCAGCCCCACCCCGGGGCTACATCCACAAGATATTCTTCTTTATTATCATCTTCAATCTGTTACAAGCACAAAGTCTCAAAAACCCTTCTTCTCATAGGAGAGAAGATCTGCACAGCTCGCTAGATCCTTCTTCCTTGCATTACAACACTTAGCTTTCTATAGCAACCTCACAGTAACTTGCACTTAGCCTTGCAAGCCTCACACAGTTCGCACATAGCACTTATTCAACATCACATAGATGCACTACCAATTGCACTAAGAAATCACATCGACTACTTCTTACATTGCATATCCTTCTATTTATACATTACAAAAGTGGGCCTAAGTGTGGGTAAACCCACTGGCTGACATCCCTTTCCCATTACATATTCCCCCCCAAAAAAAGAGGATCCAAAAGGGGGCCTGGCTTCCAAAATTTCCGCTTTGATTTGCGCTTTGTCTTCGATAGGCTGTCGAAGTCCCAAAAATAATCAATCATGACCAAGTGTTCCTCAAAACTTGGTCAAGGGCCAACAGGTCCCCAACACTCACCTATGACTCGTCCTGAGTCACTTTGGTCTGATCAATTCCACCTCGAATGCCTCGATCTTGGCTCGAGCTGCTTCAACTTACTGTAGTGCGACAACCTCTTGCTTAGTGAACTCCTGGATCACTACGCCATTTACTGGCCCTTCCAGGCATTGTTCCGTGGTGATGACAACCTATTCAAGCTTGACTCCCTAGCTTTCAACTTCAGTGAATCATTGGCATTCATTTTCTTGGATTGGTTGAAGTCGTTGGGAGACTTCCATAACTTTACTTTGCAATCTGTGTAGCTGTTGTTGGGAGGTGCATTGTTCTAGAAATATCTTCATTCTTTCGACTGGGGTCAGGGAATTCAGTTGTGCTTGTAGCGTATCTACGTGCTTCTTTGCTTCTTGGAGTTGTGCCTCCAATGCCTGCAACTCTGGATTCTCTATGAGGTTCTCATAAGTTTGGGTGCTTCTAGCGCTTAGCTAATTTCATTCCAAGGCAAGGGTTTTTAATTGGCCAATTGCACTGCGACCATTTGCCTCCCTGCGATCTCTTATTTCTTGAGGAGTCTCAGGAACAGTACGAAGTTCCAGATCTTCAATGCGCTACTGAAGTTGCTATATTACTTCTTCAAGTTGTGCCATCTGTTGTGGGACATGTTCTTCAATATTCACTTCTATGACCATCATAGAACAAAGTGCTTTGTGAACCCTTTCCTGTACTTCAAGTTGCTTTGCTAGCAACTAGTCCTTGCTCTGTTGTAATTGTGCTTTTTCCTCATCCCACTTCGCTTGCAGGGAAATATTTTCCCGTTCTTCTTTACTCTGTTGTTATACAAGTGTGCTCTGTACTTGCGTCAAAGCCTGGGTGTCTTGTGCAGTGTATTCTTGAGCTTGTCGAAGGTGAGCTTCGAATTTATCGACGATCTGGTGTAATTGGGTGGGATCTTTGCCTATTCTTACTGTTCTGATTGTTAAGGTCACAGTAGAAACTTCTTGACTAGACTGGAGTGCCTACTGCACTTATTGAAGTTCACCCTTGATTTAGCTGAATACCTCCTCCTACTTCACTTCTTTCTTTTCTACGATCTCTAGTGAAGCATCATTTAGCGCAGCAACTAAGAAGTCAAAGTCATCCAGTGTGAGGGTAGTCTTAAACGTAGTCCGGGTGGCCTTAGTTTTCTTTTGAGATGAGGGATTTGGTAGGGTAATATTCCTTTTCTTAGAAGGATCCTCCTCCTCTCTAGGCAGAGTAACCTCGCCTTTGTTTTTCTCAACTTATGTGCCACCTAGTTCTTCACCATCACCTCCTAGGTGAGATCGAAGTAGTCTTCATGGATGTGCTATGGAAATCTTGAACTTCATCATCCTTCTTAGTCTTTCTTGGTCCAGGTGTATCCAACATAGCTTTAGGGCTATCCACGTCGGACATTTCTATGGGGTCCACTGCAACAAGGAGGTCCGTCAACCATTCCTTGGTAATCTGCTCCAAGTATTCTTCTGTCAACTTGTAGTACAACTGGAGTTGTTGTTTGTGCTCATCAACACACGCTGTGATATAGGTGAAGTGGCAGTCCGCACTAAATTTTATCAAAGGTCTAAACCTGTGAAGTGTGTTTGGGGTGAGGCGCAGCGTAGACTGGATTGCATTCTTTAATTGGTTGTAATAGGCATGGAATACGACATTGGACTGCCACTGCTTGTTCATGTCATTGGAGTACCACAACGTATAGAACTTCACAACCAGTGGTTCAAAGGGTTCGATCTCCAAAATAGTGGCATCTTCTGGTATCTCCCAGGCGATGAAAGTGATTAGTATGAGCAACCAACTAAAGCGGAACTCATACCCTTGGTATTGCGCTTCTCTGCAATCAAGCTCTAGATGGTTTACAAGGTACTGCACGTAGTTCATATGTAGTACCTCGACGCATTTCCTTGTGAGGTCAACTATGAATCCAGTCACTTGTGTTGGTCTATTCTTGCAAACTAGCTTGCCTACGATCAACTGACAGGAAAGGTGCACTGCGTCACTCTGGATAGAGGCTACCTTGTAGCCTCGCATGCCTTTCTCGACATCGCCATAAGATTCTTTTATCTTCTGCACTATTGCTTGGTCTGAGGTCTTTCCAGGGTAAAAATCCTGTGGTTCAGGGCCCTGCATACTAAGTCCTATGATCTGATTGATCAAGGTCGGTTCCATAGTGATGCGGTGGTCCAACCATAAGTATCCTCCATGGTAGCAGGACAATAGTAACTTGATGCATGCGTTGACTTTCTGGTGTCTACCAAAGTGCGAGATCTTCATTACATTAAGCAGTGTGGACTGCGCGAGGTTCTGGGTCCATGACTGCATGACAATCTTATAATTCTTTCCTTTGTTCCTAGTTAAGTAATTATGCGGGTCTAACATGCTATAAACTTTATGATCTCCAAGGTTAAAATCACTAAATTTCAATGTTGTGAGCTTATCCTGGTTAGCACAAACCGTGTGCACCCCTTTCAGAAGGTACACAGTAATCAAAGTGTACTCGAAGTCTCAGGGTACACTGTCACGGTTGATGGCACCACTTAGAGGTGGTAAGTAAGTAGTTATAATGCATGGGATAAGGTTGGCATTTGCAATGTCATCCATGTGCTTGGTTCATTTCTCATCGGTCGGTCAGGATGGACTGACGCGAGTAGTGGAAGGGGAGGCTTGGAGTCCTCTCGTTGACAATGCTTGGACTCTTGTAGATAATCCTCGCTCCAACATGACTCTCTCATTCATTAATTCAATCAAAACTTCTTTAACTACTTTCTCAACAACGTTGAGCTCGTCCTACATACAAGCTTGGGTCAACTAGCTTAGGTGTGAAAATTAATTTAGGGACTATAGTGAAAGGTATGGGAATAAGGAAATGATCACAGGGTGAAGTAATCTCAGATTTCGGGCTCAAATTCTCACTTAGCAAAAAGTATTCTCGGTGCGTGGTGCGACGGACTAAGTAGGGAAACTTAGCAGCGATCTTCTTGCAATGGGTATGAGGCTACATTAACTTATGTTATGCCCATTATGGCACGGTCTAACAGTCTAGTGGCGAGACATAAATTATTTCCAACCCGTTTGAAGTGGCAGTCAAACGGTTACATTGGCTTCCAATGACTATATTACTTTGCCACGATGAAGTGGCATATGTTTTTGTTATTATATCTCGATGAAGCTCCAATTCTGCAAAGTGTCTTGCTGTGAGGTACCCTCTGGGATCGTCTGTAATTTTTCAATATTATCCTTCTTGTTACTTAGCTTTCTAGCCTTCTTTCTAGTGAGCTTCATCTCGATGATTCTCTTCCCATTTTGATTCTTATTTTCCTTGGACATAGTCACTTCGTGCTACTGAGATTATCTCCTAGGGTCTAGGTATATCACTTCTTCTTTGTCTGGGTAGAAATTTCATCCTTTTGTGTAGCTTTGGACTCAATGTATGGGCTTCTAGTGTCAGATGGCTTCAAGCGGTTCTCCTATTCTTCTCTCATCTGTGCGATCCTTTTAGTCATGAAATCTTTTAACTCTTGTCTCTGTTGTTCTAAAACCTCTTCTTCTTCCTTCTTTCTGGCTTGATCTCTTTCAATCCAGGGTTTTCTGAGTAGCATAGTAAACGGTGTGTTGTCCTCAATGAATTTGATAATCTCAAAATCTTCTTCTATCAAAGTTCCATTGACTGTCATAGGTATCTGAGCGAGTTTTCCACATAACATCATCCGTTTTCCTCTGAATAGTCCTATTCCTCCTAGTGAAGGAATCATGGTAGGCTTCCCTATAGCTTCCCAAGTTCTTTCTGGCATAATGTTCACTTGTGTTTCTTCATCAAGAATACAGTCAATGTCGAAGTCCCCTATTCTTTCTTCTACTTGCTCCTTTTCTTTGAAGA
>ML854915.1:5009-28611 GCA_009831015.1 Picea engelmannii | reverse complement strand
GGTAGCATTATGTTCAAAATAGAACTTATGTATAAACTTGAATAGGCTTACAGTTTCACTATCAACTTATCTCTTGACTTAGGGTCCCTGGAGATAGTGTAAGGAGAAAATACTAGTCAGACTGCATGCTTGAGGTCAACGTATCCTTTATACAAACTTGCTGAATTCCTCCCTGAGATTTTTGTTCTTCCATGATACTCTTCAAAGTTCAAACTGAGAATCATTGCTATATTCTTTTACTCTGTCTTTGTTTGAATGTGGCTTGCTATTCCATCGATGTCTAGGTCCACCATTTTTCTTGGCTTCCTAATATTTCATTCTGAGCTGCTTTGAATCCCTATAATTGATTCTTATTTTAGAGTGCTCTTGAGCAAAGCCACATGGCTTCATGTTGGGATAATGTCAACGCACAAATATATGTATATATGTGTGTTGATTATTTAATGTTAGTGTTGAATGTTGACATGTGACCAAATGGAATATGTAATAAAGAAAGGTTAGGTGGTTAAACCACTGTAATCTCGTAGGGGTTCTATAAATATGTGCTATATAATGGTCGTGTAGTCTAAACGTTCGATTTTTTGGAGTTTTTACGGGCATATTTTCCGATCAACTTTTACTGAAATCCGGCCAAAAATTGTTGGAACTCCAGATTTGATTAATTGAGTCTGTATAATTCGAGTGCCCTGAGGGTTTTTCAAGGTGCTGAATCCATTTATGCATTCAAAAGTGCAATTTAAACAACAAAAAATGGTGATTTCACGGAGATCTGTTTCACTGGATTCCGATGAAAAAGTTCAAAAAGTTGAATGTTTAGACAACGCCTATAATGGTATGTGAGAAGAGAGAGTGGTATGTGTATGTACAGGAAGCCTTCCTTGGGCTCCCTATCACGTGTTCATTGCAACATTAATATCAACATATATTGTTGTTTCCATCTCTCATGTTATCATTATGATGTATGTTCATGCATAGATAAAAAAAAAATGGTATCAAAGTGGGTTCATGGATGAGGGGTGTAAAAATACCAAGCCTAGATGACTGGGGTCCTTATGATCTCAATTAACCAAGTAAATTGACAAATTTAATTAATGCTGAAATTAAATTTAGACCATAGCATCAATCACACAATCGCTGGAAATTAAATAGCGAAAGCATATAATCAATTTCACACATACACAGGTAATTACTCTTTCAAAATCAGCGTTTCATTCCTTTGAAAAACTTACAGGGAAAACTCCACAATCTGCCAAAAAAAAAGCACTGCACGGTTACCAAAATCATCCAGGACTGAGTGGAACGCCTGCCTAAGAAGTACAGTCCACTGTATAGCTGTTTGGACTGGCTGTACAGATTGTATGGCCTATGTCTGTATGACTGTACGGGCATCCATATGACTGTATCATACGACTGTATGGACTTTTGTACTCCTGCACGAAACTATTTTGTATGCTGTATGGAACTGTATGACCTGTACACTGCTCTAAAAATGCCTCTTTCCTGCTGGCTGCCCTCTCTCTCTCTCGGTCGCTCGAACTGCTCAACTGTTCACGTGTGTATGAACTCTCTATCTTGACCTATCTTTATTCTTTTAGTTGAGACCAAAACCCTAATCTATTTCTGAGATTACCCTAGTCTAAGTCATGCATGCATGAAATACACTATTTAGATTCAACTGCTTAAAATAAGACATTCACTTTTTTAACTAAAGTGAATTACAAAATAGAATTTACCTTCTGAAAATAAAATTACTTTCCGTAAATATCTCAAACTACTTCTTGTATGTTTACATTGAACCTGTGTGGAAGTTCCTGTCCGAGCTATAATTCTAAACACTACCTCTTAGTGAGAAAAGAATTCTGCGCGAATCTAAGTCTGTCACTAAATGCCTCAAACTTCCCTGTTGCCAAGGGTTTGTTCAGAATATCAACTACTTGTTGATTCGTTGGAATATACTAGAGCTTCATTGCTCCCATTTGAATCCTGTCTTGTATGAAGTGATCTTTTCTCTCTACTGAGCTAAGTGCCACGTAAGTCTTTTTCCCGTTGAACTAGGATACCATCACTGATCTCCATCTAAAGCAACACCGTAAGTTGCTCTTCTTGTCTACTGCATTGCATGCCCAATTTGAGTCTAAATACTCCTTCAACTTCACTTCATCACCTCCAAGATATCTCAGACCATACTTCACTGTGCCCCTCAAATACCTGAGCACATGTTTTGCTGCTACCCAATGCCCCTCAAATCCCTGAGCACATGTGTAGCTGCTACCCAATGCTCTTGCCTTGGCTCCACCATGAATTGACTCAAGGTGTTCATTGCAAAACAAACATGGGACTCCCCACTTCAAAACCTTGAGGCTACTTTGTGTACCTAGCAACTGGAGTAAAAGTTTACTTGTGGTCCACTCCCTTTCTTTGGGAGAACCCTCTTGCCACAAACCTCGCTTTGAATTTCTCAATGTTGCTATCTGCAACATACTTGATCTAGAGCCACCTGGAACTCACAACTAACTTACCCTCCGGTCTTGGCACTATGTCCCAAACATCATTCTTAATGATGGAGGTGTATTCCTCCACTAGGGCATCACACCATACGTGTTGGTTCGCTGCCTCTTGAAAACTAGAAGGCTCATAATCTAGAATGATGCTCATCAATGCCATACAATCTGGAAATTACTTCAGAGGTATTCTCTTTTTGAACGTGCTTCTAGGAGTCTCAACATGCTGAGCATCCCTTAATGTCCCATTGATCCATCAAGGTCTCCTGACAGAAGTGGAAGGCGTTCGTGTCTCCCCCTCTTCACATGAAGGCTACTGTACTGCTTTGGAAACCATTGGTGATCCAGGCTCAACCTTCGGAGCTTCCTGCTTCTCATCTTCTATCATTAGGTCTATAATCTTCTTAGACCTATGCTTGCTGCTTGGGAAAGTAGCCTTGGCATGCTTGTCAAGTGTGCACCCTCTACATACACCATGCTACTCAATACTGAACTGTGGAAGACATGTGACTATCTCCCTTAGAATAGGCAATGCCTTGTGATGGAGGTGCCCCATACTCTCGTGCCACAACTTGCACAAGCTGTCATTGTTATGCACCAAGGCTCGAATAGGTTCACCCTGCAACCTATACAACTTACCTTGTCTAACTCTTATTTCCTAAGTTGTATCTAGGCTAGATTCCTTCGGTTTGATAAGGACTTGTTGGTTCTTGAACTCCATTGCAAAGCCTTTATCCTCCATGACCGAAGCTGAAAGCAAGTTCTTGTTGAGACTTGGTACAAACTAGACATTGTCAAAGTCTAAAGAATTATCTAACTCAAGCTGGAAGAAAGTAGTACCAAATCATGCTATTGGGTACTTAGCATCATCACCAAGCTCAAGTTGTATTCCTGAGTCCTGGTTCTTCAGACTAGAAAATAACTGATGGGCTGATGTCATATGTTGAGATGCCCCACTGTCCACATACCACACAATCCTTGGAATTGTACTGGTAGAAAGGCAAGATACCAATGAGAAATCCTTCTCAAACTTGGCAGTGAAGTTGCTCATTTGAGTTTCAGCAGAGTCTGCTACCTGCTTCTATTGTTGCTCCTCTTTACCCTTCTTCTTCTTTGGACACTATGATGCATAATGAATGTGCTTGTGACAAACAAAACACTTGATTTTACTCAAGTCCTTCTTTCCTGGTTGTGAGGTTGAGTCCTCACTTTTTCCCTTACCCTTGTTGGGTTCTTTACCTCTGCCCTTATTTGATTGACCAAATAGAGCTAGGTTCTCTTCACCATCCTCTTTGGTGGCCTTTAACTCCATCTAAGTCTCCTGGATATAGTCATCCCAAAGCCTCTCAAAGTTAGGAAGCTTCTCCCGAGCACAAATGCCTTTGACAAATGGTTCCCATGAAGTTGGGAATCCTTTTAGTGCTGTGTTCACTAGCTCTGCATCTGCAACCTTCTGCCCAACTGTTGCAAGCTGATCACGAACCCGTGTGACCTTCATAAGGTAATTGGTGACTGAGTCTGATTTAATCATCACTATGGATCTGAGTTTGTTTCGCAATATCATCTTCTTGTTTATGTTTTCACTCTGCTATAGACTTACCAGGGCATCGAACATCTCCTTCGTCGTCTTCTCATATATGTGAGGGATCAAATGATCCTTTATGACATCCAAGATCATTTGCTTGGCCTTCACTTCCCTCTTGTTGTGAGATACCAATTGCTGTGGATCTGGAGGCAGAGTTACAACGTCCTTGATAATATACTAGAGATCATTCTCTTCTAGTAAGAGGGCAACCCTAACCTTCCATGATAAGAAATTCAAGGCACCATCCAATCTGTCCTCAAACCTGAGGCACGCTGCTGCCATTTTTGAGATCTATTGCACTATCTCCCAAATCTGAAAATAAAACTTTGAAACCCTCTCATTGCTAGTCCTTCCTTGCAGTTGATTTACTGTGGCAAATCCTAGAGAATCCAATAAGAGAAATAAGCTTTAATACGATGTGAAAATTCCAAGCCCTAGGTGACTAAAGTTCTTATGATCTCAATTAACCAAGTAAATTGACGTATTTAATTAATGCTGAAATTAAAATTCAGACTATAACATTAATCACACAATAGCTGGAAATTAAATAGCGAAAGAAAGAAAACAATTTCACACATACACAGGTAATTACTCCTTCAAAATTAGCTTTTCATTCCTTTGGAATACTTACAAGGAAACCTCCACAAGATGCCAAAAAAGAGAACACCGCATGGTTACCGAAATCATCCTGAACTGAGTGGAATGCCTACTTGAGAAGTACAACTTCCTGTATGATTGTATGGATTGGACGATCTTTGTTTGTACTGCTGTACAGATCCATACGATATTGTCCATATAATTGTACGAACTTCGGTACTCTTGCGCATAACGGTTTCGTAGGTTGTATAGAATTGTACGACTTTTTGACACTGCCCTGAAAATGCCTCTTTCTTGATGGTTGCTCTCTCTCTCTCTCTCAGTTGCTCAAATTTTTCAATTGTTCGTTTGTGTATGAACTCTCTATCTTGACCTATCTTTATACTTTTCACTAAGAATGAAACCCTAATTTATTTCTAAGATTACTCCTAGTCTAAGTCATGCATACATGAAATACACTTTTTAGACTCAATTGCTAAAAATAAGACTTCCACTTTTTAACTAAAGTGAATTACAAAATAGAATTTGCTTTTCGAAAATATCTCGAACTACTTTTCGCATGTTCACACTAAACCTATGACTAAGTTCTTATCCGAGCTATAATTCTCAATACTCCCTCATAGCAAAGAAGGAATTCTGCACCAATCCGAGTCTGTCTTTGAATGCCTCAAACTTCCCTCTTGCCAAGGGCTTGGTGAGAATATCAGCTACCTGCTAATCAATCAGAATATACTGGAGCTTCACTGCTCCCATTTGAATCCTGTCTTGTATGAAGTGATCTTTGCGCTTTGCTGAGTTAAGTGCCATGGAAGTTTGCTTTCTATTGAACTAGGATACCATTGTTGATCCCAAGCTAAAGCAACACCCTAACTTGCTCTTCCCGTGTGTTGCCTTGCTTGCCCAATATGAGTCTAAATACTCCTGCAACTTCAGTTCATCACCTCCAAGATATCTAAGACCATACACCATTGTGCCCCTCAAATACTTGAGCACATGTTTCTCTACTACCCAATACTCTTGCCTTGGCTTCACCATGAACTGACTCAAGGTGTTCACTGTAATGTCCCCATTTTGGGACATTATAACATTACAACATTTCAGAGTGTTATGCCTACTTGAGTAGCCAGATAGGGGTGACAGAAAATTCGAGAGATATTGAGGGGTTTATTTGGGCCCAACTTGCATCGTTCATCATCAATTATCCATTCGGCACAGCTGGGCTTTGGTTCCATTGCATTTCGACGATTTCCGTAATTTTGAGTTATTAAGGGTCATAGCTTAATTAAATTCACTAAGAAGGTCATAATGGGCATATTACTTGGAGAAACCTATTAGTGTGATAGCTCATCGGAATCGGGAGGAAGAGCATTACATGATATGATAATGAGAAGTGACTTTCAGTGGCCAGAGAAGCCATCAGGATGGATAAATCACTTTTAGAGGTAAAATGGTTAATTAATTAATTAATTAAGTGATTTAATTAAGGAATAATAAAATAAAGTAAAAGTCACTTGGAGGGAAAAGGTCAACAACAAATTAGGGTTTCGGGAAGCTATAAAGGAAGGGTAAAGCAACCTAATTCGATATGTTATGTTATGATTTGATGTTGAGATATTTGCAGAGGAGGAGGAAATCGACCCCCTTGTTGTTTTGTGGATTTCTGGAGGAAACCACCACCATTGATCGGTTTCGGTGTTGAGAGACACACCCTAGCCTATTGGAGATACCATCCAGGTATTTCACTGTGCATTATAGTGTCCAGTTCAGTGATTGCGCAGCTCAGCCAGTGAGGGCGCAACTGTTTGAGAGAGGGTTTGTGCGGCCGCTTGTGACAGTTCAAATTTGGTCGATTCCTTTCGACCCATTAGAGAGTTAACCAGGGCGCACCTATTGAGCCATTTGTCGTCAGTTTTCGACGATGGAATCTTTCGGAAAGCGGAAAACAATCATTTACGGCACAACTCTAGAGGAAGCACATTTGGGGTTCCAAGGGACATTCCGAGACAGATCTGAGGAATCCCTTCCGACCCATTGTAGAGGAGACTAGGACGATTGTTTTGAGCTATACATTGTCAGATTTCGCCGATGGAATCACTAGGGAACACTCATTGAGCCCAGGAGGTGCGTAAACCCCCAGGGGGTGAGATCCAGAGCTTCAGAGGTCGGATCTTCAGTCCGACAGTCATCAGGATCAGTTTAGAGGCCAGGGCATATCTTTTGAGACAATTTCCAGCTCATTTCGACGGGTATCTTCATCAGGGCGAGTTTTCTGAATTCTACAACAACCGTGAGTTGCCAGACTGCTTTTGGCCGATTCATCTGTGCATGCGCAAAACAACACCCATTCTTCTGGTTACGGGTATTTCTTATCTATTATTTTGTATTCCAGTGATGATCCATGAGATCTAACTGATGATTATCATATCTGCTTCCAGTTATTATTGTATTTCCTTCTTTTCCAACATTATATATATATATATATCAGCGAGCTGTGTTGTCCTTATTTCGCATGCATTGACTTATACTGCTAAAACATATAATAAATTGGAACACACATGCAAAAGTCACCAACATCATCACACAGTAACTCAAACGCATTCAAAAACTGCTAGAGTATCGGATTCAGTAGCCAAAACCATAGTTCAGCAGTAGATATCTAGATCAGCTGGATCAGGGATATTTCAGTGGTATCAGAGCCTTCTTCATGCCAACCTGTGAAGAAGTGCTTCTCATAACCCCATGATTCCAGGAACAAGTGAAGAATACCCCGAGGGTCGAGGACATATCGGGGACTAGTACATTCAGTACTGTAGAGGTCATAGCAGAGATAGGAGAGATAGAAACCGAAGGGATTACACCCCCTTCCACACTCAGTTAGATACAGAGCCAGAGATAGATGACAGAGAGAATATCAGTTTCGACACAAAGGCCGAGATAGAGGGGACTATGGGTGATAGGCATGAGACACTTGAGGGCAGGGGGAAAGGCCTCGAGATACATTTTGACAGTACACAGGCCATGCTGAATGACCTAACTAGGGGATAGAGAGACCTGTTGACCACCATACAACAGATGAACCTTAGTGCACATATGCTCCAACATAACATGAGCACTATAGGTGCTAATGCCGCAGGAGGACCTAGTGGTTCAAAGAGGCAACAAACAGGACATAAAGGACATGATGAGGAGTTTGCAAATTGTTTGAGACAGTATCAGGAGCTTGGTACGGAATTTCATGCAGACATGTCATTCAAGGATTTTTGCACCATCAAACATCCTGAGTGGTATGAACCCCAACTATTAGGGGACAAGAAGGGGAAGGTGCACATTGTTGAGGTACACTATGACAGTGAGGATGAGGAGGTGCATGAGAATGCAACCACAGATGCCTATTTAGAGCAGTCAGATGAGGCTAGTGACTCCTACACATCTGAGGGACTATTGGATGGACATGATGATATCGCATGTTCTTTATCTTCCCGACCAGGTAGTGTTGAGACTTCAACACTTTAGCATAGTGATGACACTTGTGAGGATTCATATGTGTTGGCACTTGGACGTGATGAGATTAGGTGGTTGGATGACCAACCCTTGGGTATAGGCATGGCTTCTAGGAAGTCATGTATGGAGGATGTTGAACTTTCTGTGATGACAGTGACACATTCATTATCTTCTTAAACACCTATGATAGCCACGACAGATGAGGATATCAGTGGCATTCCTGATATGGTGGAGAAGCCTTGTGTGAGGATTGTACACCAGGGACATGGATCTGTAGACCCAGGAGAAGAGACATGACTTGGAGACAGTTGACCTTACACATACCTACCAGTATGGGGAGAGGGAGTCACCTCTTTTGGAGATCCCATTGTTAGATCAGGTTGTGGAGACTAACATTTTGATAGGATACTCACTTCCAGGACCAATCCACAGTGATGAGGGTGCACTTTGCATGGGTCGAGATGACCATATTTCATATTTAGACACATCTGTATGGGATCTAGGTGCAGATGACATTAGCAGAGTGAGCGCACAGGAGGATACAACTGCCCATACAAGATACAGTGCGATTTAGATGGGGGTAGCAGTTGGTGATGGTGTACAGTGGCATACAGGAGGACTCAATGGCACATTGGACAGTGGGCAGTTCGGTGCCTTATCTTTTGAGGAGTGTGTTGTTGGGGATTCCATTGTTGACACTAGTAGTGAGGGGCATGAGGTAGAACCTCAATGGGATTGTGATCAGGAGTCACGACACTGGACGGAACAGTTGAGAGTTAGTGAGGACATGATCATGGAAACCACTAGATGCATGGATGATACACACGCATTGGTGGCAGATTATTGTTGGAGGGCATCGATGGCACATGATAGTTCAGATGGGGGATTTGCCATGGATGACTTTCATACTCTTAGGGAAAGAGTAACTATGATGAGGGCCGACTACCAGCAGTTGTTGATGGACAAAGATTACCTATTGGAGGTTGGCGATATGTATCGTAGGGCCCTGAGGGAGCAGGAGTTGGACGTGGACCGACTCAATAATGAGTTGGTGAGCACACGTGGATTCTTGGAAGGCACACAGACAACCCTTCAAGAATCAGAGTCCAGATTAGATGAGTTCCTTGAGGAGACTGGTCAGAGATACACGATATCCATCTCGGTAGAGAGTCAGATATGTTTCTTAGTTACATTGCTGGAGGATGTTCGGGTGTCACAGGGGCCACCATTCATGGGTAGTTCTGAGACAATCGGTCATACACATACACATGAGGATTCCAGAGCCAGGGGCAGTTACGAGGACACTTTCATTTGTGTTCCGGGATTGGTTGATATCCACACAGAGGTTGATTCGACAATACGCCTTGGACATATGATGATGAGAGAGATGTACTGTGGGATTCATGGGGACGCATTGGATTGCAGGGAGGAGACACACTTAGTGGAGCATGGAGATTCCTCTCCCTTGCAGTGACACATAGTTCTGGGAGATCACCTTCACAGTAGTAGCAACTATTCGAGTGATGATGGAGGGAGAGTGAATGACCAACAATTTGTGGAGTTATCTATTGTTGTATCCGATAGTTGGAGTTTAGACGATTATTCACCATGGGTGCTAGTGGATGAGTTTTTGGTCCAATCCTGGGAATTGACCAAAGCATATGATACTTTCCAGTCCTACAATCGGTTACAGATGTTTCTGTTAGCTTTTCTTGATACTTTTATCATTGACAACATCACAGGGGGAGATAGATAGTGGCAAGGGACATGGAGAGTTGGTAGGTTGAGACCACCTGACAGGAGTGTCTTGATTGTATACAACAGGATAGGAGTGGATCATCAAGGGTAGACAGTTGAGGCCCTAGGCGTGATGGAGAGTATCCTAGGCCATGGGACAAAGGATATCTCAGAGGTTGCTACATATTCAGACTCTCATTGGGATGAGGGTGGAGGGCTTTCGACAGTTACCAGTAGGGCACATCAACAATTAGTGGGGATTGGAAGTGATGAACTTCTAAACTTGACATGGGATCCGATAGTCCATTGGGTCAAAAGTTTGTTTCATCATATGAGGATCCAGGAGTGGAGGGTCCAGTATGGATACTTGGAGCAGACAGTCATGATCGGAGTAGAGCAACATCAACATGATGGTCCCTGTCAGAGACTAGCATGGGACCCTGGGATTACACGGCTAGGCATTTCATTGACTGATGGAGACGTGCGAATGTTTGCAGGGGGGAGTCACTTTGATTTTCCATTGAGTTTCAATATTGGGGAGAGCACGCCATTGGTTGGTGATTCGTTGAGGTCTTGTAGTGCCTCATTATGGCAGCAGTATGTTCAGTCGGTGGGGGCCGTGTTGAGTTTGGTATGGTCTGGTTGAGGCCATGTGTTATTTGTAGGAGACTCATGGTGTTGATATGTTACAGAACTATACTTCACAGGGCATTGTAGTTCACATTCTGATATGGGATCCAGGGATTGAAGTTCTTGGTAGTTCAACGTTTGATGGAGTTGAGTTTCGAGTAGAGTGGTTGCTCGGGGAGTTGACTGAGATTCTTTGGCCATTGATCATTCTACTCATCAGGAGCATGTGGGTGTCATGCGTGGTGAGCACTTGGAGAGACCACATCTTGAGGGGAGTCTACATTGTGTCACACAGGTGGATATGGGACCCCGATATCATATGTAGTTTGATTCATTTATTGCTTGAGGACAAGCAATATTCCGACAGGGAGGACTGTAATGTCCCCATTTTGGGACATTATAACATTACAACATTTCAGAGTGTTATGCCTACCCGAGTAGCCAGATAGGGGTGACAGAGAGTTCGGGAGATATTGAGGGGTTTATTTGGGCCCGACTTGCATCGTTCATCATAAGGATCCATTCCGCACAGCTGGGCTTTGGTTCTGTTGCATTCCGACGATTTTTGTAATTTTGAGTTACTATGGGTCATATCTTAATTAAATTCACGAAGAAGGTCATAATGGGCATATTACTTGGAGAAACCTCTTCATGTAATAGCTCATTAGAATCGGGAGGAAGAGCATTACAGGATAAGATGATGAGAAGTGACTTTCAGTGGCCGGAGAAGCCATCAGGATGGATAAATCACTTTTTAGAGGTAAAATGGTTAATTAATTAATTAAGTGATTTAATCAAGGAATACTAAAATAAAGTAAAAGTCACTTGGAGGGAAAAGGTCAACAATGAATTAGGGTTTCGGGAAGCTATAAAGAAAGGGTAAAGCAACCTAATTTGATATGTTATGTTATGATTTGATGTTGAGATATTTGCAGAGGAGGAGGAAATCGACCCTCTTGTTGCTTTGTGGATTTCTGGAGGAAACCACCACCATTGATCGGTTTCGGTGTTGAGAGACACACCCTAGCCTATCGGAGATACCATCCAGGCATTTCATCGTGCATTACAGTGTCCAGTTCAGTGATTGAGCAACTTAGCCAGTGAGGGCACAAGTGTTTGAGAGAGGGTTTGTGCGGTCGCTTGTGACAGTTTAGATTTGGCCGATTCCTTTTGACCCATTAAAGAGATAGCCATGGCGCACCTATTGAGCCATCTGTCGTCAGTTTCCGACGGTGGAATCTTTTCGAAAGCCGAAAACAGTCATTTAGGGAACAACTCTAGAGGAAGCACATTTGGGGTTCTAGGGGACATTCCAGGACAGATCTGAGGAATCCCTTCCGACCCATTACAGAGGAGACCAGGACGATCATTTTGAGCTATATATCGTCAGATTCTGCCGATGGAATCACTAGGGCGCACTCATTGAACCCAGGAGGTGCGCAAACCCCCAGGGGTGAGATCCAGAGCTTCAAAGGTCAGATCTTTTGTTCGATAGTCATCAGGATCAGTCTAGAGGCCAGGGTGCATCTTTTGAGACAATTTCCAGCTCATTCCGACGGGTATCTCCATCACGGTGAGTTTTTTGGATTCTACATCAGTTACCGTGAGCTGCCAGACTGCTTTTTGCCGATTCACCCGTGCATGCGCAGACCAACACCCATTCTTCTGGTCATGGGTATTTCTTATCTATTATTTTGTATTCCAGTGACGATCCATGAGATCTAACTGACGATTATCATATTTGCTTCCAATTATTAATGTATTTCTTGCTTTTCTAGCATTATATATATATCAGTGAGCTGTGTTGTCCTTATTTTGCATGCATTGACTTATACTGCTAAAACATATAATAAACTGGAGCACACATGCAAAAGTCACCAACATCATCACACAGTAACTCAAACGCTTTCAGAAACCCCCAGAGTATCAGATTCAATAGCCAAAATCGTAGTTCAACAATAGATATCCAAATCAGCTGGATTAGGGATATTTCATTCATTACAAAACAAACATGGGACTCCTTCCCAATAACTTCAAAACCTTAAGGTTGCTCTGTGTACCCGTGCGACTAGAGAAAACTTCTCCTCGTAGTCCACTCCTTTTCTCTAGGAGAACCCTCTCACCACAAACCTCGCTTTGAATTACTCAATGTTTCCATCTGCACAATGCTTGATCTTATAGAGACACCTAGAACTCACAATCGACTTCCCCTTCGATCTTGGCACTATGTCCCAAACATCATTCTTCACGATGGAGGTGTGCTCCTCCACCATGGCATTCTACCATAGCTATTGGTGTGTTGCCTCTTGAAAACTAGAAGGCTCGAAGTCTAGAATGCTACTCATCAATGCCATATAGTTTGAAATCTTCTTCGATGGTCTTCTCTCTGTGAATGTGCTTCTAGGAGTCTCAACATGCTTCTGTGCATTCCTCAATGTCTAAATGAACGATTGAGGTCTCTTGACAGAAGTGGAAGGGGCTTCTCTCCCTCCTTTTTCACTCGAGGGCTACTGTACTGCTCTGGAAATCACTGGTGATCCAGGCTCAACCTTTAGAGCTTCCTGTTTCTCATCCTCTGTCACTAGGTGTAGAATCTTCTTAGACCTATGCTTGTTGCTTGGGAAAGTAGCCTTGCCATGCTTGCCAAGTGTGCACCCTCTACATACACCATGCTGCTCAATACTTTACTTTGGAAGACCCATGACTATCTCCCTTAGAATAGGCAATGTCCTATGATGTAGGTGCCCCATACTCTTGTGCCACAACTCTCACAAGCTGTCACTGTTATGCAACAAGGCTCGAACAAGTTTGCCTTGCAACCTGTACAACTTACCTTCTCTAATCCCTATTACCCAAGCTGTGTCTAGGCTAGATTACTTCAGTCTGATGAGGACTTGCTGGTTCTTGAATTCCACTGCAAAGCCCTTAACCTCCATAATCGAAACTGAAAGCAAGTTCTTCCTAAGACTTGGTACAAGCTAGACATTGTCATATTGTAAAGAATTACCTGACTCGAGCTAGAAGGGAATAGTGCCAATTCCTGCTATTGGGTACTTGGCATCACCACCAAACTCAACTTGTTATCTTGAGTCCTGCTTCTTCAGACTAGTAAAAAACTGTCTGGTTGATGTCATAGGTTGAGATGCCCCACTGTCCACATACAACACATTCCTCAGAATCATGCTGGTAGAAAGGCAAGATACCAATGAGAATTCCTTTTCAAACTTGACAACAAACTCATTCATTTGACTTTCTGTAGAGGCTGCTACCTACTTCTACACCAGCATTTGACAGTGAAGACGTTTCTTGGATGGACTTTGATCCACTTCCATAGCCAGAGGATGTAAATGTTGGATGGATACCACTACCTTCAGGGCCAGGGGAATCAAGCCAGAATCCCTTTGTAGAGTCTAGTCATGCTGAGGATGAAGAGGATGAGGATTCCGATGATTCTACCATATGATCAGATTGTAGAGTCTAGAGTCTAGACTATAGTTACTCGTTAGTACTATGCTATTTTTGGACTTTTGAGTCCATTTAGAGCCTCTTTGTTGATGTATTTTGGTTTAGAGATGTATTGCACATGGTGTTATTTTGGTTATATGCAACCTTGTTATATAAATGAAAAACTTTGCATATTTGTGTATAATGGTTTGGATTCATATGGATGCACATGAATATATATATATATATATATATATATTTTTCAAAATTTGAATATTTTATGTATTTTTTGGTCGATTAGTTTTTTGGTCCGGTTTAGATTTTTGGGGTTGATTGGTTCGATGACCATTCTGGTTTTGATAACTATGGTCGCAAATCAGGCATCTCCAAGTCAAATCCAAGCCTCCATGCAAGCATCCAAGCATCCCAATGGCATTTAGGGCTCAATGCCCCCCTCCAAAATGTCCAATCCTCCTCTTCCAGTGCAAGGCATCCTCCGAGCAAATAACATGTTGTCATAAGGTCTCCAACACTCCAATGAAGAAAGCCAAATAAATAACTAGTTGAGGTCTAGCAAATGAGAGCAAGCCAACTCCACATGTGCATGTCCATCACTAACCAATCAAGGGCTCATCCATACACCATATACCTCATATTGCATGGTCTCAAAATCCAAGGGTTAAATGCCATCCTCCAAGTGCCCAATGCTCCTCCTAAGTAGGTACCTCTCCTAGTCGAGCAATTGACTCCTCCATTGTGTGCACTCAATGGGTTAGTCAACAAGCTGACTAGAGTATCGACCTCCTAGGCAAGGGTGACATATTAGAACTCTAACCAAGGTCAATCATCCACTAGAACTAAGTCATCAACGTGTCCATGAATCCTCACCAAGGGGCTAGGAGACATGGCATTCTCTTAGCAAGGTGAAAACACTTTTGGAGTAACCCAAAAAACTAACACCCTCTTTACATGAAAAGTGTTTTCTATAGCACCCATGAACTCCCTTTGAAAATGCAACCTGTAACTCCAATGCCTCCTCAATGTTGAAACAATACTCCTCCATCATGGTAGAACATCATACCTACTCTACAAGAGTCACACCCACAGGGCCACAAGTATAGGTCCACACACCTCAACATCTAAGCAATTATTGTGCACAAAGGTGTGTTTGTCTCTAAGCAATCAACTAAGCAATCAACTAAGCAATCTGCAACTCAGTCTTTGGATGGTGAACATGCAAGAAGAATACAACAAGGTAACTTGGTTTACATCATCAAACCAAGCTACTCCCTCTTCCCCTCTGCTAGGGGTTCCAAAGAACAATGGCCATCTATGAAATGAAAGGAACATTACCCTAGATCATTGCTTCCTGCTGAACTTTGAAATCACTCTAGAACAAAGAAGAGATAAAAAATAACTTATCAAAAACTCCAACATCCCTAAAGTCATTATCGCAGGCCAAAATATTCTAACACCACATAAAGAGATGCTCAGGACATCCCACAAAGATAATCACATCTCCATACAAGACCAAGACAAGTGTATTAGATCCATCAAAGAAAAAAGAAGAAATCTGCATACATCTCAACTCATCAATCTTGAAATATCAAGCTCAAGGGAAAAAGGCAACAACAACAAGAGTCATCATCAAATGTGAACATGAGAATCCATCTCATGCACCTCAAAACTACTTGGTAATGAAGCAACAACCTCATCGCGGTCAACTCCCTCTACCTGAGAGAATCCTTAAACAAGAGTATCATTGTCTATTTCCTCTGTCTGAGAGATTCCAACAACCTTGTCCTTGATACTCATCACTTCTCCTAGTTACTGCAACCTGTAATCAATCACCAATTCCACCACCATAGGTATAGATGCACAAGATCACCGATAAATTAGCATCACATTGGCTATCATAACTACGATAATTCTCTCCACAAAAGTACATGACGTACAACCAATACTATCCCTAAGGGATAACATTAGAAGCTATCTTCATCTGCAACAATCACTGAAATTGAGCAAGGTCACCATCACTACTCAACCAAAACAGATTTGCCAATAATCATCAAACTATCATGGAATTAATCAGCCCATCCTAGGCTCAAAAAATCAACAAACAATTAAATAGTCAAGCATGCCTATCACCAGGATCAATCCACTCCAAACATTGGTATATACTGAGACAAATCAACCACCTATCACAGGTTCTCTTGGGTATCACAACCTCTAAAATATCGTCCACATACTAGCCATCGATGAAGAATATCCTCCACCAATCATAGGTGAAAACATAAAAGCATCCTACTGGAACAAATTAGCCACCTATCGCAGGTCCTCATGGGCATCTCATGCATTGAAAATAAATCTATGCCATCTATAAATGCAGTAGAACACATTGGTATCCACTGGAACAAATCAACCACCTATCGCAAGTCCTTCCGGGCATTTGATCTGCTGAAAATAAATCTAGACTAGCCAACAATCAAGTAGGTCCACCACCTTTCGCAAGTGAAAACATATTGACAATCCCTGGAACAAATCAACCACCTATCACTGATCCTCCTTGGCATCTCACCCGCTGAAAATAAAAATTGTACCAGCCAATAATCACATAGATATACCACCCATCATAGGTGAAAATATACTGGCAATCCTTGGGACAAATTAGCTACCTATCATAGGTCCTCCTAGGCATCACTCTTGCTGAAAATACATTCATAACAACCATCAATGTAGTAGATCCTCACCTCTCATCACAAGAGAAACTAGGGTTTCAACCTATCAAAACTTCTCACAAGTGCAAGTGCTTATCTCAAGAACACTAGGGTTTCACTCTTAGGTACAACAACTGAAATACCAACTCCCCATTTCTCGAAAAGAGTGATTTCAGTGACAAAAGCTTTGATACCATGTAGAAATTTCAGAATTTCACCTTGTTACAACAAAAACTAGCACCCACTAAGGTGTAGAGTCCCAAGCACCAAGGTGTTAGTTTTGTGCAACCCAGGAAGGCTACCCACTGTTGCCTCAGTGGTTCTTCCTCTCTATTTTGGTTGGCTCTTCTCCAACTCAAGGGGGGGCTTTCCTAAGGATAGGATTATCAAGGTTATGGAGTGGGGGCTCAAGGTATAAATGAGGAGTAAGCCTTGATAAAACAAAGTGGTTGTAGTATAGTATCGTGGAAAGTGGAAATTGAAATGGGAAAGGCGGGTATGGAAAAGAAAGTAAAGGAAAATGAAGGAAACACGGAAATGGGATGATGTGAGACTAGTGTCTATCAATCTATTGGACTAATGGATGTTAAATTAAATATTAGATTATAATGGTCAATTAGATATTAGACATAGGCATAGAAAGTGACTTGGACTTTAGGTTATTTTATGCTTTATTTCACTTTAGTGTGTTTTATGGTATATCCCATGTTCATAAAGTGGATTGACTTGACTAGCTTGTAACCCTTTATAAGAAAGCTTTCACTTTCTCATTATGAATGCAATCTTGGTTTCCTTTATGTGTTCGTGTCATTGTTATATGGTATTAGAGCCCAACATTCTCGAAAACATATCAAGAGTCTTGGGCCTTTGAAAGATAAGGTTTCCACTTTTGCGACTTCAATAGTTTGAGTGTCACAGAGTTTGTGTGAACATGAAGATCTAGGGACTGTTGTTGACAAAGACGGATTGAGGGGTCACTAGCGTGACACATCAAAGAGCCAAAAGGGTTTCGGATCATTCGAAACTAAGTATGGTTTCATTTTTAATTTTGAAGCAAAGTAATTTTTTTAATTGGAACCCAGCAAATCAAGGTCCCAGACGAGAGAAGAAAAAAGAAGGAATCAAGCCGCCGAAAATCAGTGGTTGATTTCAGCCACCAAAACCGAAATTGGAGCTGTACAGACATGTTCTTCCGGATTTTTTTTGAATTTTTTGTTTTTTTTCAATTCAGAGGATTTTGGAGAAGATTCAATCTGTTCTTGTCTATATTGATGCCCAAATTTGTAGATCTGGAAGAATTGGTTGCTAATTTTTTGTTTTTCAATAGAAATAGAAATTCACTGATTTGGTGTTGGTTTCTAGCAGATATGACTGTTTTAGAGCTGTTTGAGAGTAGATCTATGGTTTATTTGGCTGTTTTTTGAGCAGATTTGGTAAAATCTGCATTATTTTGTAGTATAGGTAATATGGATTACCTGGGAGGTACTCAATGGGAGTAATAATAGATATATGACCATGTACATGTAATAGTGTGAACACAATAAATGTGAGAAGGCTTACTAGAAGGTTCCACCTACTAGAATGTTCCTTCTCTAGAATGTTCCTATGAGGTAGATAGCATTATATAAAGAAGTGTAAGCAATGAAATGGGCAGATTTATCAGAATGATGCTCTATATGGAACTCTGTGTAGGTGCAGGTCCTAGGTTATCAACTCTTTTATAACTGATCATAACCCTATATGTTTACAATTTGATGATCAAAAGACTTTGAACCATTTCCCCTTTAAATTCAACTATGCGTGGTTAACGAAGCCAGATTTCAATCTTTTGGTGCAAACAACTTGGAAAACAATGGAGACTTGGAAGGACTCTATGATGTCCCGTTCCCAAGAGTAGGCCAGAAGGGAGTGACTTAGTAGTCTATGTGTTTCCGTAGACTATAGTCAGGCACAAACAGGGAACAAAGGGAGAAATAAGGGTGATTTGGTGGCTAAACGATGAATTAAGCCAAAAAGCATAGGAAAAGTCACTTAAGCCTAAGTCAACGAAGAATTAGAACGAAAAGGTGCTAAAGGGGGACTTAATTAATTAATTACTCAACTTAGGAGGAAAAACGCCTAGCTTAAGTGATGTCAATGGTGAATTAGATCGGGAAGAGTATAAAGGGAGGAATTTGACCTAATTCCTCATTATGTTATGATTTGATGTTGAGATATTTGTAGAGGAGGAGGAAATCGACCCCCTTGTTGTTTTTTGGATTTCTGGAGGAAACCACCACCATTGATCGGTTTCGGTGTTGAGAGACACACCCTAGCCTATCAGAGATACCATCCAGGTATTTCACTGTGCATTACAGTGTCCAGTTCAGTGATTGCACAACTCAGCCAGTGAGGGTGCAAGTGTTTGAGAGAGGGTTTGTGCGGTCTCTTGAAACAGTTTAGATTTGGCCGATTCCTTCCGACCCATTAGAGAGCTAGCCAGGGCGTACCTGTTGAGCCACCTGTTGTCAGTTTCTAACGGTTGAATATTTCGAAAAGTGGAAAACAGTCATTTATTGCATAACTCTAGAGGAAGCACATTTGGGGTTCCAGGGGACATTCTAGGCAGATTTGAGGAATCCCTTCTGACCCATTACAGAGGAGACCAGGACGATCCTTTTGAGCTATACATCATCATATTTCGTCGGTGGAATCACTAGGGCACGCTCATTGAGCCCAGGGGGTGCGCAAATCCCCAGGGGGTGACATCCAGAGCTTCAAAGATCAGATCTTCAGTCTGACAGTCATCAAGATCAGTCTAGAGATCAGGGTGCATCTTTTGAGACAGTTTCTAGCTCATTCCGACGGGGATCGCCATTAGGGCGAGTTTTCTGGATTCTACAGTAGTTACCGTGAGTTGCCAGTCTTCTTTTTGCCGATCTATCCGTGCATGTGCAGAGCAACACCCATTCTTCTGATCACGGGTATTTCTTATTAGTTATTTTGTATTCTAGTGACGATCCATGAGATCTAACTGACAATTATTATATCTGCTTCCAGTTGTTATTGTATTTCCTGCTTTTTCAGCATTATATATGTATCAATGAGCTATGTTTTCCACATTTCGCATGCATTGTCTTATATTGTTAAATAAATAATAAATTGGAACCCACATGCGAAAATCACCAAGCATGTTCACACAGTAACTCAAACGCAGTTAGAAACCCCCAGAGTATCAGATTCAGTAGAAAAAATCATAGTTTAGAGGTAGATATCCAGATCAGCTGGATCGGGGATATTTCAGTGGTATCAGAGCCTTCTTCCTGCCAGCCTGTGAAGAAGTGCTTCTCATGACCCCATGATTGCAGGAAGAGGTGAAGAATACCCCGAGGGTCGAGGACATATTGGGGAAGAGTACATTCAGTACTGCAGAGGTCATAATAGAGATAGGAGAGATAGAAATCAAAAGGATTACACTCCCTTCCACACTCAGTCAGATACAAAGCCAGAGATAGAGGACCGAGAGCATATCAGTTTAGACACAAAGGTCGAGATAGAGAGGACTATGGGTGACATGCGTGAGACACCCGAGGGCAGGGGGAGAGGCCCTGGGATACATTTTGACAGTACGTAGGCCATGTTGAATGACCTAGCTAGGGGACAGAGAGACTTGTTGACAACCATACAACAGATGAACCTTAGTGCACAGATGCTCTAGCATAGCATGAGCACTATAGGTGCCAATGCCGCAGGAGGGATGAGTGGTTCATGAGGACACTAGGGAGGTGGGGCCAGTAGCTCCAGTGGATCTCAGGGAGGGGCTAGTACAAGCCCTTCACCAGCCAGAGCTTACACATTGTCTGGGAGGATTCTCCGACCTTTATATCCACAGTTCCAGACATGACAAACATTGGGATAGCCTTTGGGATAGCCAAGGCAGGTAAGAGGATAGTCGGGTCAGGGACAGGTGGTGCCACAGGATCCGTTCAGGGAGTACAAGAGAGACTACTTGGCATTGGGACTGGAGTTCCATGCAGACATGAGTTTGATGGACTATTGTTCGATCAGATATCGAAACAAACCCTGGGAGGCATAGAGAGGCAACGAACAAACTCACAACATGGATTTCATCAAGAAAGTGGGAAAGCTGAACATTCCTACTCTTATCGCACAGTTTGTAGCTAGGTCAAGTGGCTATGAAGTAGAAGGCCAAACTGGCGTAACAGGAACCTATCTCACCCAATGTCACCACGATGAGGAGGTTCTTTCTCTTTAGGGAGGTTAGGCCCAGGGGAGACGTCCCCGGTAACCTGGAGTTTTGAAGAGGCAAAGGTTTAAAAGTCAAAGTAAAGTTCCCCCTTCACAGGTCACCACCAAAACAGATAGTCCAGCTAAACAACCAATAATGAAGTGTAGGCCCAAAGAAGAACACCGGCCCGGAACAAAGCAAACCAATATATATATGCAAGCTATGATTCAATGGGTTAGTACTTCATAAGACTATCTGATATCAATATATAAGCAATTGCAACGATAAATATTGACGAAGTCAATGTTTGTTAATATAGCAATGAGATAATATCACTTCACCAATAAATATCAAGATGATGTAGCAATCAATGTATCCAATCAATCCCTCATTCAATAAATGCTTTAAACACCATCCAATTGCTTAATAAATGAAAATTGCTGCGTCAAGATGAAATAACCAAGGGTGACGTCAGCCTTTTAGGGTTAGTTGTTAGGTAGGGTTTCAATTTATAAGAGGTTTTGAGAGTTGTTTAATCACTTTCACTTCAACGTTGGAGGCTTAAGATCAGTGCCTAAGGGTTATGGAGTCAAGAAGGTGAAGGATGCACAAGTTGAAGGGGATGAGATTTAAAGGACAAGAGGGAAAGGTTTCAAGGTGCTGCTAAAGCAGGGCCTTAAAGATAGAACCCTAGGGTAGAGAGGCTCACTCCGGTGTTGCTTAAGCAAGGCCTCGTGCTCTCTCCTCCTTCCCGGCAAACAACTAGCTCAATGAAAAGCAAAATCAAGACGAGAGAGTTTAAAGAGGGAGAGTGTTGCTAAGGCAAGGCTCTTTCATTAAAACTCTAAAAGAAAATGACCCTAGGTGTAGATAACCTAGGCCTGGGACGTCCTCTTCCTCTTGAAGTTTAAAGGTACGGCTAGCTTAAGGGAAGAAGAAAGAAAGAGTGTAGCAATGGCTAGCTCTTCTTCTTCTTCAATGGCTAAAAGGTTTTTCTATCAGGGGACATGAGACAACGACCTACTTGTGTGTTTGCCCCCTAGGGTTTTGATTCAACAATATTTATAAATAGATGCAAGAAATTAGACTACAACCATTCAATCAAGAAGTTTTGTAGAAAAATACTTACAAATCATCAAGAAAATACCATGCAAACCCTAGTTGTAAACCTTCCTTCAAGAAAAACACCAAAGAATGCCAAAAACCTCCTCCTTAAACAAGTGCGCCTTCCTCAAATCAGCCAATAACCCTAATAGGGCGCAAAAATCAGACCTCACTAGGAGAGTGAGTGATAGTTATGTCAAAATGAGGCTAAAACTCCTCAATATATAGTGTGTTAATGACCTTAATTAATTTTAGGTCATAAAAATGCCCGACAAGACCATAACATTGTTTTTACATTAAATTGTCAAATTAAAACCCTAACTAAGCTGTAAAAAAGGTAAAATCCCCTTCAAGGGAGGCACTAGCCCCTTTTAGGGCAGATGAGACATCTAGGAGCAAAACATTAGCCCCCCAGGGGCCTCTCCAACATGCCACACGTGCCATTGCTGCCTAGTCTGCCTCCAAAAATGACCATGAAGCTGGATGACGTCATGGTAAGGATGGGGACGCTCTGAGCCTTCCAAGGCCAACGTTCCACTGAGAAGGGGTCATTCCCCCTAGGTCGGGCTCTGCCAAAGTGCCTCTGGTGAAACGTCCTCTTCTTCTCCGGTGCAAGACCTCGGTCAAACACTGTCCTGTCTCTGCCCCTCTGACGGGGTCTCAACAACCATTTGATGGGATCTTCAGCCCCATGGAGGTCCGAACTAATCATCTCTCCATGTGTACCGGTCCAAATGGTACCTGTCCGTCGGGCATGGTCCTGCACATCAAAAACTACGCCCTCCATGGGTTCATTAGTCACAGGGATCATAGCAATGTCAATCATATTTCATCATTAATATTATCAAACATATGCATAAAATCCTGATATATCGTTCAATAGCTCAAAGACATTACAAAAATCCACAATACAAGATCGAAGAAAAGGACAAGACATCCTATTGGGCTAGTATCCATAAGAGAAGGGAAGTTCCCAGGAAGGTTTCATCCAAGCCATGTAAACGAGGTGTTGTGGCTAGGGGATGTCCAGACAAGTGGGTAGAGTGAGAGCCAGGGATGCATAATGTTATCTGTGGGTGCCTTTGTAAAAGGCGAGCTGTACCCGTCATGGATGCAATTTTTTTCAAGCCCGTTCTTGCCTTTATTCTTTCTTTATTTTTCTTTTTCTTCTTCTTTTTCTTTTTATTCAAGGTCTAACCGGAGGACACTGCCTTGGCATGGTGACTAGAGCTGACAGTGTTACCCACAAGTACTTTCACAGAGATGAGAAGGCTGGCTCGTGATGAGACCCCCTTTCCCTTGTCCATGCAACCAAAGGTCACTGCCTTGGCGTGGTAACCAGATAGTGGCAATGTCATACTGTTAGGTATCCATGAACCTAATAGGCTGGCTCATGATGAGACCCCCTATCCTCTTGGCTAGGTCTTGTTTATTATTTTTCGGGTCCCTCTTGTTTCTTGCTGAGAGGCTTTTTATTTCCTTCTCAGGGATCCCTAGGCGAGGCATCTCGAGGTTTTATTTCTAGGCTTTAATCTTTTACCAGTTGCTTTTACCTTCT
>WSFP011387279.1:0-28613 GCA_009831015.1 Picea engelmannii | reverse complement strand
AAATACAATATGATTCCAAATGAAAAGGTCTCCTTGGTATATATAGGAGACTAGGAGGTACAATTACAACTAATGGACCCAAGCCGACATAAATAAAATAACAATACTAATGTAATATGCCCCAATTAAGGGGTAATGTGCCATGAATTAGGGCTTAACATGCCCCTCCCCTTCAGAAAAGTGTTGTCCTCAATGCTTGAGTAGTTATGGATGCTTTTGTACAAAAGGATGATCTTCCCACGTGGAATCTTCAACATGTAGTTTCTTCCACTTAATGAGATACTCTAAAATTGATTTATTCCTCAACTGGAAAATTCTTGTGTTAGTGATAGCTTCAGGCTCCAATTTGGTTTTTCCTTCCTCGTCAACTTCTTGAAATATAGTTTGAACTAGGATCTTGTCACCTATAGCCTTCTTTAAGAACGAAACATGGAAAACCGGGTGTACTTGCGAAAATGCAAGTAAATCCAATTTGTATTCCATAGTACCAATCTTTTGCAACACCTTATAAGGGACATAGTACTTCGGTGATAATTTATTATCCTTCTTAGATTGCTTGAGGGACATCTGTTTGTATGGTTGTAGTCTTAAAAATACCCAATCCCCTACTTCAAAAATGCTTTCATTACGATGTTGATCTGCTTTTGGTTTCATGCGATTCTGTGCTATGGTCAGGTTGTTCTTTAGGAGTTGGAGAACTTGTTGTTGATGCTCGATGTGATATTCCACTACTTGAACCTTAGATTTTTCTTTTAGAGAAGAAGTGATGGACGGTGGGTGATATCCATAAAACATCATAAATGGTGTCATTTTTGTTGTAGTATGAAAGGAAGTGTTATACCACCATTCTGCCAAAGGTAACCACTTGAATCATTGTGTTTTCTTATCATAAACAAATCAATGAAGGTATCCTTCCAGACATTTGTTCACTATCTAAGTTTGTCCATCAGATTGAGGATGATAAGATGAGCTATGAGCCAATTGAGTACCCAAATAAGAAAATAATTATGTCCAAAAATGTCCAGTGAAGATGGGATCTCTGTCACTTACAATAATCTTTGGGATTCCATGTAGCTTTTGAACTGTCTCCAAGAATGCGGTAGCAACTGTACTGTCTTTGAAAGTATGAGAGAGTGCAAAAAAATGTAAGTACTTGAAAGTATAATAACAATCACCATGATGACACTCTTTCCTTCTGACTTCAATAACCCTGTGATGAAATCCATGGAAACCTCCTCCCAATGCTGACTTGGAATGGCTAATGGTTGTAAAAGACCCTGGGTCTTAATTGTTTCCACCTTATTTTGTTGGAAAACTAAAAACTCCACCACAAACCTTTGAACATCAGTTTTAAGGCCATCCCAAAAAAATCCTTCTTGACCCTGTGATAGGTTTTCAAAAATCCCGAGTTCCCTCCTATCGGAGAGGTGTGCAATTCCAAAAGTACCTTTTGCTTGAGTTGGGAGTTCTTACATAAATATAAGCAATATTTGTACCATAGTGAACCATTTTTCCATGTAAATGTATCAAATGCACTGGAATCCTGTTGCAACCTTTGAATGAGAGTCCACACTTCTTCGTCATTCTTCCATTCATCCCTTGCTTCTATTATCCAATCAAGTTGAATGATAGATATAACACAGAGAAATGCATCAACATATTCATTCTTTCTTGAGAGTGCATTTGCCACAACATTTTTATTCCCTTTTTTGTAGATGATTTCAAAGTCATAACCCAACATCTTGGTCACCCATTTTTTTTTCGTCTTATGAAGACAATCTTTGTTCCAAGAAGTATTTAGGACTGTGTTTTGACCTTCAAGTGCCGACCTATTAGGTAAGGGTGAAATTTCTTCAATGATTGTAGAATTTTCATCATTTCCTTCTCATAAATGGGTTTATGTATGTCATTTCCCTTGAGTGACCTACTTTCAAAAGCAAGGGGCCTTCCTTCTTGCATTAGAAAAACACCAATGCCATTTCACGAGGCATCACATTCCATAATAAAGGTTTTTTTTGAAGTCTAGTGTGGTCAAGACTGGAGCTTTGCACATTGCCTCTCTAAGTTGTTCAAAAGCTTGAGTTTCCTTTGGAGTCCATGAAAATGAATCCTTCTTTGTTAATGCAGTTAAGGGTGCTTCTATTCTTCCATAGTTTCGAACAAACTTGCTGTAGTAACATGTCAAACCCAAAAATCCTCTAAGATTCTTCAATGTTTTGGGAATCGTCCAGTCCATCATGGATTTAATCTTGTTAGGGTCTACCTTAACACCTTCATGAGATATATACTCTACCTCCTTCACCCAAAAGAAACATTTGGATGATTTGACATATAGTTGTTGCTCCTTTAGTAGTTGTAGCACCCTATCAACATGTCGAACATGATCTTCCCAAGTCTTTCTATAGATTAGTATATCATAAAAAAAAAATACTAACACAAATTTTCGAAGGAGGGTCTTGAAAATGGAATTCATCAACCCTTGGAATGTGGAAGGTCCATTCATAATGCCAAAAGGCATGACCAAAAATTCATAATGGTCTTCATGAGTTCCGAATGTTATTTTTGGGATATCTTCTTCCTTCATTCTAATCTGATGATACTTTGAACAAAGATCCAACTTTGTGAAGTAGATTTATCCATGTAGTTCATATAACAATTCATTAATGACAAGAATGGGAAACTTATCTTTAATGGTGATATTGTTGAGCTCTCTATAATATTGACACATATACCATGATCCCTCTTTCTTGAGTACCATTACCACGAGTGTAGAGTAAGAAATTTGGCTATGTATAATAATGCCAACCTCTAACATTTCTTCAACCATATGCTCAATTTCACTCTTTTGGCAATATAGGTATCTGTAAGGCCTGATGTTAGGAGGAACACTCTCAAGAATTAAGTGAATAGCATGGTCATGATCGCAAGTGGGTGGAAGACCTATGAGAATATCTTCAAATACTTTGGAATGCTTATTAATGATCCCTTGGAGATCTAGGGGAATAGATGTCTTAGATCTTTGAACATCTAGTGAGAATAGTTGTACAATTACACCCTGATGCCCCTTTTTCAATAATTTTGTCATCCCATTAGAGCTTACCACCTTACTGGGTTTCCCTGTGATACAACTTAACTCAAATTCCTTTCCTTCCAATGAAAATTTCATGAAAAGTTCTTGAAAATTAAAATCCATTGTTCCCAATGATTGTAACCATTGGACCCGTAGTACGACATCATCACCACCCATGTGTATAGAAATCATTGGATTATTCATTACATATTCCCCCAGAGTAAGATTGATCTTATGGCATTTTCCTAAGCAATTGATAGTTTCTCCATTTGCAATCATTACTTGAAACTCTGGCGCTAGATATATAAAGCAATTGAGAGCTTCGGTTAATTTACAGTGAATGAATTTATGAATACTACCATAATCAATTAGCACTATTACCTTTTTATTTTTTATATATCCTTCGATCTTGAGGGTTTGAGGAGTGTTAATTCCAGACAATGCATGACATGATATGGTGGGAGTCATCTCTTTAGAATAAATCTCTTCCACATATTCATCTTGAGATGGTTCTTGTTCTTCCTCCTCTTCACAATCTATGTAGAATAATTTCTTCTCACCACACTTATGTCCCTTATTGTACTTGCTATCACAATTAAAGAATAAGCCTTTTTCTTTTCTTTCCTCCAATTGTTGAGGTGTTAACCTTGTAGGTTGAGGCGGTTTAAAAGAAGGAACATTATTCTCTCGATAGATGTTAGGGGTGGTCCTTATAGTAGCTATAGCCATATTTTTACTTTCAACATTTCTCGCCACCATGAATGCATTCTCCAATGATTTGGGTTCCCAAAGGCGAACCTCATGTTGAATGTTATCCTTTAAAGTTCCTATGATGACATCAATCAGGTGCTCATCTAGAATATCCATTACCTTTATATTCACCTTTGGAAGTTCTCAATGTGCTCCACAACCGAACCCTTTTGCTTGAGATTTATCAATTGGATGAAGAAGGTATTTCTCCTTGTATCCTCATAGCGTGCTATCATTTCTTCCGTGAAAATTGTCCAAGTGACAAGTGATTTGTGAGAAAAAAGCCATCGATACCACACAAAATGATTAGGTTCTTAATATAAGGATGCAATTCTTACCTTTTGTGTGTGTGGCACATCATGTAGATCAAAGAACTGCTCCATCTGGAGTATCCATGTGATTGCATTTTCCATCAAACTTCCTCATATTGATCTTAGGAAAGTGGTTGGTCTTCAACCCAAAGTTGGAGTTTCTCCAGTCTTGATTCATATTTCTAATTTCCTCATCATGAATTTCATGGGATACATTGTAACTTTTAGGTGGCCTCTCTATTAGAAACTTTTTCAACCCTTTCATGATCTTCCCTTTTAATCCATCCATCTTAGTATCCATCATCGCTTCCATCTTAGCTTCAATTGAATCCATCATGTTTTGTTACTACCTTCTTTTGTAAATCATCTATGTACCTATGCATTTCTTCACCTTCATAAAAATTCCAAGTAGAACTGTCTGAGAGATTATTTGGTGTAGAAGTTCCCTTTTTTGGTGGCATGTTGGCCAAGTATCATTGCAAGGTAGGAATTCCTAATTGGCTTAGGAAGAGGTCCTCACAGATAAGGGAGTGTCAGGTGGTATAGATCTCTGATATATGTCCGAGGTCCAACAATAGTACTCAACCAATTATCTGAGGGAACTAACTAAGGAGGCTTGACCATGCCCTTAGCTATACTATCCAACTACCCAGATACTAGAGAGTGATCTCCCTGAGTGTTGTTATTAGTGTACTATAGCGACAAGACGACCAAATGGTTTACTCAGTTGGTCTCAAGATTCTACGGGGTCTCCCAATTTACGACAAGTACATGGGAGATAAAATCCGTAGTAGTGTGGTCTAATGTGAATCCATTCAAAAGGGGCCTTCTTATATACTCTAGGTACGTGGAAGAACCACATTGTCTCCAGGTTGTAGCGCTAACAAGTAACAACATCTCCTACGTTTAGAGACACCAGAATACGTTTGTACCTAAAAATACCTAAGATCCTACAAATTTTTTGTGATACTCCTTTTATCCCACTTTATTCCACCTTTTGAATCACCCCAATTGGATCTTGTAGTCAAAATATATGCAAATTTCCAAAAACAAAAACACGCGCCTCTTAAAACCCTGATTTGGAGATTGTTCTACTAGACGACCTTTCTTCTTTCGTAGATCTAAAATTTCAGCCCTTATGAGTCTAAAATTTCGGCTGGATATATCCTAATGTGTCTTATTTCCAACCCCACAGGTTAGACAAATATTGGATTCTCCAAGAGAATTTTATGATAACTTTCCCAAGATGTGTTGATTTTTTCCCTTTCAAGAGAGTGAACTTGTACATCCTTCCACGTGTCACTGTCTTCACTTTAGAACTTGAAATTTGCACCAGAACAACTTCAGTCTGTACCCTAACCAATGGAACATGTATCACTCAATTTGGAGGTTTGTATCTTCAAATATAACAATTTCCCCAAGAACACCTATTTTAGACTGAAATCTGGACCAACCAAAAACCCTAATTTCCTCAGAGAATAAATTTTTGAGTATAGTGAATAAAGGGATGAAATTTTTACATAGGATACTTCACTATTCTTCCTTCTTACTGTAAAAATTTCAAAACCTGAAAAAAAGTTGAAAAAAATGACTTGTTTTAGACTAGTTTCAGGACTAGTAAAAAACATTAACTTGAACATAATGTATCTCCAAAAATGTAATGAACCAAGATATGAAATTTAGACCCAAATTATCTATATATGTCTCTTATACACCATATAAATTTCATATCCTGAAACCTTCCAGAAAAAAAATTGTAGCAAAAATTCCAAGAAGACTTGTTTTGAAGAAGCCAGTCTCGAGGATTGTCTAGCTCTAATACCAAATGTTAAGAACCAAATATCAAAATAGCATAAAAAACCTCAGAATAAGTACTCCATGCCTTAACAAAGAGATAAATTTAGATAATAAGCCTCTTCGAGGGGGAAACCTCCTTATACATTACATGAATTCACAAATATAAGATGATTCCAAATGAAAAGGTATTGTTGGTATATATAGAAGACTAGGAGGTCCAATTACAACTAATAGACCCAAGCCGACATAAATAAAATAACAATATTAATGTGATATGCCCAAATTAAGGGGTAATGTGCCATGATTTAGGGATTAATAGATACCTTAATGAGCTCGAGCACCAATTTAAGGAGTTCATGCAGGAACTCAACAACACTATCCCGTCCATTGTGGTAGTCATTCCATGAAGCAGTTAGCTCGAGGATGAGCTGTATTATCCCCTCATGGACTACTGATGTATTTTTATGTTTTCTTCATTCATAAATTTTGGTAAACAGTTTGCAACAACTCTGTTAAATCCCTTCCTTACTGCTGATATATCTTGTCATAAAGGTTGGTGTGTTTTAGTACCTTTTAGGTTTGACACTTTTATCAAACATTTCACTGCTGATATATTTGTGTTACTAACTGCTGGGTGTTTGGTTTCTTATTTGGTTTAAGTCTTTCATCAAACAGTTACACAACAATCCTAATTGTTGTTTGATTTAATGTAACACATTTCAGATCCTTTCTTTTAACAACTACCACAATGGATATGACACTTAAAGGAGGTTTTTATTGCATTCAATACCATAAGCAACAATACATTCAAATGGAAATGATTACCAAATTATTACAACTATTACAATAAAAATTAAACTCAACAATACAAACAAACTTACTTCTTATTTTTGATATGTGTTAATCCTTCTTGGGACAAAAACCAATGCATGAGATCGACCTCCTTGTGACCCTAATTCTGATATGAAAATGACATGATCTGGGAAACATTAAAGCACTATATCAACTCCCTCTCAAGACTTCACAATCAGTATATGATTGCTACAATTGTTATGATATATTTGTTGTGATTAAAGGCAATAGATCAACCCTCTTCTTGATTGATACACCTGATGAGAATGACAACCGTTTCTATAAAATAACCTACAGATAATGGGATATATGTGTATCCCCCCTTTGACCTTGAAATGGCCCTCCTTTGGTGACACAAACTGCTCTTAAATACTACAACCCAATGGAAATGTAGAATATATGCACCAACAATAGGTTACAACCTGTAAACACGCTCAACAATCCTCTCAAGGAAATTTTGGCATTGATAATGAAGGGAGATGGGAGTAAACTGAGGCTACGACCTCCCAACATCCACACAATATGATAAACAAGAACTCAAACCCTCTCTTAAGCTCCCACGGCCTGCAAACAAGTATGGCCTCTCTCCTTTGGCTGCAAACTAATGAGGGTGGTTCTTCTCAATAATTTCATGCTGTTGTAATAGCTAGTGCACCCCTATTGGATCCCTACGAGATGCATAAAGTAGAGCGGTCTCCTTTCATAGATCCAAGATCTAGAAATAAAGGGTTTATCCTTCTCCAATACCCCCAACCTCTACAAATTCCCAACAACCTAGAAAAATGATGAATCTCCTTTCTTCTATAACAGATCTAATGAGAGATATGTGTGATCTATCCCTCTAATCAAGTTGATACAAACCCCAAAATTCATCTCCAATTGTAGAGAAAGAGAACCCGAATAAGGGGACAATATAGTCCTCCCTTCCCAAATATTTCTTGTCCTCAAGCAATTCCATCACAACCCTTTGATCAACCAGCTAAACCAAATTGAAATTGAGAATAAGCCTAGGGTCCCAAATCAACCTAGAAGATGTGAAGCACCCTGTTCTCAAAACATTGTCCTGCAAGGTACTGACACAAGAGTCCACCTAAATACTACCAATAAGTAGATCAATCATATACTGCAAAAACTCAGTGAACCCCTTAGATAATTGCTCTTATAGAAAACCAATCCATTGCACCAAAGGAGTAAACTCTTGAAAGTAGAAACTATCTCTCTCATCTTCACCAGTTGTTGAACTACCAAACAATGTAATCCCAGGGTCCCAAGCTAGTCTCATAAAGGAACCACCATGTTGGTGTTGCACCACTCTGATCATAATGGTTTGACCATTGTTCCCAGACTACATTATCCTCTCTTTGGAGCCCAAGCTGAAATACATGTAAGGGATGAACCCACTACCATTATTAATATCCTGCAAAGGTATCTCAATGAAGTCAAAGTTTGCAATTCCAATGCCCGATTCGATCCTGGGTATCGAAAAACAAAATATGTTCTACCATATAGAATAAGTCTCAACAAATCCTCTCATGATAGTCCAAAAATGAATCATACCAATCACTATCACAACTTTGCCAAACATTATTAAAATTTGAAGCAACTTACAAATCAGATGAATTCCCAGATCCCCCTACCAAATTAGAAGTCCACCATTCCCAATTCCTATTGACTTATGCTATGCACAATGATAACCATGGGAATACAAATAGGCCAAGTCTTTGACTCCTATTTTTGTATGCAACCATCTGGTGGAAATAAGATATTAGGAGTCAACTATGTTCTTGTTAATCTAAACAACTCCTACCAAAATGCACTGAGAAATCTACTGTCTCGATCATTGAAAATGTACTTTGGAAACCCATGGGGTCTAAACACCTCCCTAAAAAACAACTTTGCCACCTACAATGCCTCATACTTTGATTAAATCGTGAATAAATACGTGCACTTAATCAACCAATCAACAACCACATAAATACAATCCCTGTCATGCACCTCCTGTATACCTGTGATTGTTATGAGGAAAATCACTCTATGGCAAGGGGTAAACCACAATAGACATAAATGACTGCATAAATAAACTCTAATATCAAGTATGCTATATAAAAAAATATGCTAACAAGACAAGATAAAGAGCCTAACTCGTCGAGACGTTCGCTGAAGTCCACCGTTGAGCACTTGACTCAAAGCAATACACTTGCAACTTGTCCTGAACAACCAAGATACACAAGCATATGGTGATAATATATAAAGTTAGCACATTCAATAGAATAATCCATTAGTATTCATAAAAAATACACCCATGGAATAACAATTCAAATATTTGCAAGACATTAATTGGACGAGAAAATAATATTTCTATTAAAATGTGATCAACATAAGTGTATGAATGACCAACTTCTGTGTCAGCATGTTCAGAACATAGGAACTAATTCCCTTCCAGTTGGGCATCCACCACTTCAATCCTCCACCAAATACAAGCTCATATAAGAGAGACAATGAGGTACTCCATCAAATAGGGAAGATCTTGGGGGATGAACAATGTGTTCAGACTTAAAAGGACAAAGGGATGCAGACTCAATATGAAGTGAATAATTTCTCTAGAGTAACTTTGCTCTCAAAGTTGAGTTCTTCTCCTCTTTTCCACAACTTGGATAAGGCCCATTTATAGCCTTTAAATGGAATTGAAGGGTCGATTCAGAATGTTTCCAGTATATGGAAGGTCAAGTATCATGGATCCCATGATGTGACATGGAAGCTCGACACCATTTTTTAATTTTGGGCACAAAACTCGATTTATGCGGGTTGTAATGGTGCAAACTACATATACACATGTTGTATAGATTTTAGGGCGTGTATATGTGTAAAAACACAATTTTTATCTCTGGGAACTGTAAAAAGGGACTTCAAGTCTGCATAGGGAAATGGAAAAGGCCTTCTAAGCAAGTTTTCATATGGTGAGGAAAATCTTGCTATAATAGTGATGAAATCCATCGACACACGCTCCCACTTCTGTTCTAGAATGAGTAAAGGCTGCAATAATACTACATGATGAGTATGATCTAACTTGTTTTTCTAACAAGTCATACATGTATATTTTAACCTTTTACAATATTTTACTGCAAACAATTTTTCAATAAAAGAACACAAAAGATACAATGGAAAATACACACATTACATAGAGATTTTTCCCTTGGAAACCCAAACCAGGAAAACCAACATATTCTATATTTATTCACATCATACATTGTTTAAAATACAATATACATGTAGGATCCAACACCATCCAAAACCCTAATCCAATGACATGGATTAGTCAACAACCATAATTCTTTAACCATAAATAGAAAACCATCGGCGAAAAACCATGTGCCGAAAAACTGCCCATAAATGGACATGAAAACTGAGGACTTCTACTTGTGAAAAGAATATAACACATATCAAACATTCTCCCACTTATTGTTTTCTTTGCATATAGGGGGTTACATGGTTACATAGTTAACCCAGGGAAACAATGCCCATAGATCCTCTACACCAAGAGAACTTCTCAGTGCTCACAGATTTTGTTAATGGATCTGCAACATTCTTCAAAGTGTCCACCTTCATCAACAAGACCTTCTTTCCTTCAACCATGTCTCTCAAAAAGTGATATTGAACATAAATATGCTTTGTCTTTGAATGATAAGCTAGGTTCTTCTCTAGAAAAATTGCACTCTGACTACAACAATCTATCCTTATAGCTTGTTGTACCAACCCAATACCTGAACACAATATTTTTAACCATACTGATTCCTTGCTTGCATGAGTGGCTACCATGTATTCAACTTCTTTAGTTGAAAGTGACTCTACATATTGTCTTTTTCTCATCCAATTGATTGCTCCTCCAAACAGGTTAAACACATACTCGCTTGTAGATCTCCTACGATCCAGATCTCCATCCTAGTCTACATCCACAAAGCCATGTATGTCCAACACTCTATCCAATACTAATCTTCCTTGGTATCAAAAACCATAGATAGCATTTCCACGCAAATACATCAAAACCCTTTTTACTGTTGTCCAATGCTCCTTCCATGGTTTTCACATATACCTGCTCAAAACTCCCACTGCATGTGCAATGTATGATCTAGTACAAACCATTGCACACATCAAATTGCCAACCACACTCACATATGGAACATGAGACAAGTCCTCCTCCTCTTCCCGTGTCTTGGGATACTGATCCGCAAATAACTTTACACCTATAGGAATAGGGACCCTGACCGGTTTACATTCTTGCATATTAAACCTCTGCAATATTGTCTCGACATATTTTCTCTGATTTAACCAGAGTTTCCTTTTTTTTCAATCTCTTTTAATTTCCATGTCCAAAATGAAATTTGCAACACCAATATCCTTCATGTCAAATTTAGAGGACAATTGAGTTTTCACATCCTGGATAATCTCCTTATTGTTTCCTATCAACAACATGTCATCCACATACAAGAACAAATAAATCAAATGATCACCAATTAATTTAAAATACACATAGTGATCCTATTTTCTTCTTGTGAAGCCAAGTCCTAGCATATAAGTATTAATTTTTTGATACCACATCCTTGGTGATTGTTGTAAACCATACAATGACTTTTTTAGCTTGCATAACATCTCCTTCTTTCCCTTCAGAACAAATCCTTCTGGATGCTTCATGTAGATTTATTCTTTCATATCTCCATGTAGTAATGTTGTCTTCACATCCATCTATTCTACTTCAAAATCAAACACAACAACAACAAATAACATAAATATAATAGAAGTTAACTTGGCAACAGGAGAAAAAATCTCACCAAAATCAATGCCCTCAACCTGGGAATAACCCTTTGCTACTAATCAATCTTTGTATTTATCCACTTTGCCTTCTGGATTCAACTTCCTTTTAAATACCCATTTGCTACCAATGGGATTTCTTCGAGTCAGTAACTCCACTAGATCCCAAGCCTCATTCTTATACAAGGCTTCCATTTCTTCAACCATGGCCTTTTTCTAGAGTTTTCCATCCTCTGAATCCATTGCCTCCCTAACAGTTCTAGGATCATCATTAGTAATAGACAAAGAAAAATTTGAACAAAAATCAAATGAAGTATAGTTTTCTGGTAGCCTTTTTTCCCTCACCGATCTCCTCAATACCAGAGTATGAGGATCTCTTTCTTCTGATTCCAGTTCTTCTATAGAGCTTGATTCATTATCCTTTGGCTCAAAATTTATTTTCTCTAGTTCTTCCTTGCTTGGTAGGACTTCATGTTTGACAACATCCTTCATTTCTCTAAATACCACATCTCAGCTATACACAACCTTCTTAGTTTCAGGGTTCCAAAGATTATAACCTTTAAGACCATTTTTATACCCAATAAAGATACACTTTTCACCCTTCTTATATAGCTTACTCCTATTTTCCTTTGGAACATGAACATAGGCCTCACAACCAAATATATTGAGATGTGTGAGAGAAGGTTTCTTACCAGTCCATACCTCTTATGGAGTCTTTTCATCCAGTGCTGATGAGGGTGATCTGTTAACCAGGTAACATGCAATACCCATTGCCTCTGCCCAAAATTATTTCCCTAACCCAACACCACTGACCATGCACGTTGCTTTTTCCATCAATGTTGTGTTCATCATTTCTACAAATCCTTTATGCTGAGGTGTATATGGAGTAGTATTTTTCCTTGCTATACCACACTTCTTACATAATTCTTCAAATTCATTCCTTCAGAACTCTCCACCATTATCTATCCTCAACACCTTGATTATTTTCTTTGTTTCATTCTCAACAAGAGCCTTAAACTCTTTAAACCTATCAAAGACTTCAGATTTCTTCCTGAGGAAATATACCCAAGTATTCCTCGAGAATTCATATATAAATGATACATAGTACACATATTTTCCACAATGATGGAACCAACATAGGTCCAAACAAATCACTGTGAACTAGCTATAAAATTCCTTTTGCTCTCGTTGCACCATAGGGGAATCTTACTCGATTCTTCTTCCCATATACACATCATTCACATAAATCAAAATCTAGAGAGAATTTAGACATACCTTCAACCATACATTTACCGTGTAGTTTTCAAAGACCCTTCTCTCTGATATGCCCCAGTCTTTGATGCCACAACATAACCTTTTCTCTAGAGATTGTAGAAGTTTTTTCTTCTTCCACTCCAATATTAGGAACAATGGAACTATTACACCCATGACTAATAGTGCTTCCTTGAAACTTATACAGAGTTCCAATACAAACTCCCTTCAGAAACACCATTTCGCCTCGAACCATCCTGCAGGTCTCTTTTTCAAATACCGTTTTTACCCCTACATCGTCCATTTTTCTTACAAAAATAAAATTTCTAGCCAATCCTGGGATGTGTAGAACACCATATGGTGTTCTAATCCTTCCATCCATGAGACTCAACTTGACTTTTCCTCATCCTATGATTCTGGTTGTCGAGTCACTATCTAGGAAAAAATTACCTCCATCATAGCTTTCATATTCACAGAACCACTCCCTGTGGGGAGTCATATGAAAGGATGCACCCGAGTCAACCAACCATGCCTCATGATCTGCATGTGTGCTTGAAGAAGCCAAGTACACATCCCCTCCTTCTTCCTTGAAGGTATTTTCTTCTGTAGAGGGAGAACCTTCAGATCCCTTCACTTTCTCAACACTTTTGGATCTACATTGCTTCTTGAAGTGCCCTTCTTTTCCACATCTCCAACATACCTTTACAAAATTTTCGGGAGATTTAGATCTATCCTTAGACTTAGATCTCCCACTTGAGGACTTAGATCTATTTCTATCCTAGGAGCATTCTCTTGCAAATAATGCATCTGTGCTCTGCCCTTCCATGTTCTTCTGTCTCATTTCCTCTGATAACAAGGATGAGACCACATCATCAAAACTCAAGGTAGTTGTATTACTACCTATGGACACAACCAAAGTATTCCACGAGTCTGGTAAAGAGAACAATAAGATGATACACTTATATTCATCTGAAATTTTAATCTTAACAGATAAAAACTGACTTACCACAGTGTTAAAGGAATTCATATGCTCTATCACCGAGTCTCCATCTCTCATCCTCAGGTTAAATAGATTTTTCCACAAGAACAATTTATTTACCAGGGACATAGACTGATACAAGTTCCCTAACTTATCCCATAACTCCTTGGTTGTAGGTTCCCCTGACACATTTAGTAATATTGAATCTGAGAGACACAATCCAATTGTGATCTTCACCTTCCGATCCAAATTTTTCCAGTCACGTGCTAACATTCCTGTAGGTGTAGTGCCTGGTTCCACCATGACCCACTGATCTCTTTCTACCAACAAATATTCCATCTTGAGCTTCCACGACTCAAAACTTTTCCCATTAAATTTCTTGATCTCTATTTTCGAACTGCTCACCATTTCTCTTCACCTGAAGAATCGATAGCATAGATCTCCCACTATAACAAGGCTTATCACAATCCCAAGCCAAACCCTTGACCATAAAGGTGTGCCCCTAAAGAAAATAATTTCTTTGATACCAAATGTATATTTTAACCTCGTACAATATTTTACTACAAATGGGTTTTCAATAAAAGAACAGAAAAGATACAATGGAAAATACACATATTACATAGAGAGTTTTCCTCTGGAAATCCAAACGGGGAAAACCAACATAGTATATATTCATTCACATCATACATTGTTTACAATACAATATACATATAGGAGCCAATGACATCCAAAACCCTATTTCAATGACCTGGATTAGTCAACAACCCTAATTCCTTAACTGCAAATAGAAAACCATCGGTGACAAACCATGTGCCGAAAAATTGCCCATAAATGGACACAAAAACCGAGGAATTCTACTCATGCAAAGAATATAACACATATTCAACACTATCCCACTTGTTGTTTTATTTTCATATAGGGCGTTACAGGGTTACATAGTCAACAACTCAAAGCAACAATTCCCATAGATCCTCTACACCAAGAGAACTTCTCAGTGCTCACAAATTTTGTTAATGAATCTGCAACATTCTTCAAACTATCCACCTTCATCAACAACACCTTCTTTTCTTCAACCATGTCTCTCACAAAGTGATATTGAACATCAATATGCTTTGTCTTTGAATGATAAGTTGGGTTCTTCACCAGAAAAATTGCACTTCGACTGTCACAATCTAACCTTAGAACTTGTAGTACCAACCCACTATATGAACACAATATTTGTAACCATACTGCTTCCTTGCTTGCATGAGTGGCTACCATGTATTCAACTTCTTTAGTTGAAAGTTCCACTACAGACTGTCTTTTGCTCATCCAACAGATTGCTCCTCCAAATAGGTTAAACACATACCCACTTTTAGATCTCCTACGATTTGGATCTTCAACCCAGTCTGCATCCACAAAACCATGTATGTCCAACACTCTGTTCAATCCTAGTCTTCCTTGGTAGCACAAACCATAGCTAGCAGTGCCACACAAATACATGAAAACCCTCTTTACTGTTGTCCAAAGCTCCTTCCATGGTTTTGACATATACCTGCTAAAAAATCCCACTACATGTGCAATGTCCGATCTATTACAGACCATTGCATACGTCAAACTGCCAACCACACTCGCATATGGAACATGAGACATGTCCTCCTCCTCTTCCTATGTCTTGGGACACTAATTTGTAGATAACTTTACACCTATAGGAATACAGACCTTGACTGGTTTACATTTCTGCACATTAAATCTATGCAATATTGTCTCGACATATTATCTATGGTTTAACTAGAGTTACATGTTTTTCCGATCTCTTTTAATTTCCATGCCCAAAGTGAAATTTTTGGCACCAAGAATAAACTCCCTCACATGTCGCAATGTATTTTCCTTTAGGACCTTCCACGAGAACCTCTCTATGATCTGTCGGTAAGTTTTGAAGTATCCTAGATGTCATGCCAAGGTGTATCATGCATAGCTCGCATGATCTTCTCCCTGAGTGTGGACTCGGGGACTAAATATATATTATCTATGTAGTAGATAATGTCATCCACCACTTTGTACCCGTCAACATGAATGTGGCCATCCATTAACTCACAAGAAAATCTATTCTTGGAATATTCCACTAGGAGGTGGGACTTCCAATCAACTGAAATCTATTTGAGCCAATCCCATATGATATGGATCTTCTCCTGATGTACCTGCACACCTGGTGCATTGATCACATGGACCAATATCTCCTCTAACTGCCTCACATGATCCTCCCATGTCCTATTGCATATAAAGAGATCATCAAAGAAAACCCACAAAAACATCCACAACTGCTTCTTCAATATGCGGTTCATGCAAGACTGAAAAGTGGAAGGTGCGTTGGTCAACCCCAACGACATGTCTATGTCCAAGAAATCGTAGTTCCAATAATGACACATGAAAGAAGTCTTGTGATTATCCTTTTCCATGATCATGATCTAGTGATAATCCAAATGTAAGTTAATCTCAGAGAGGTATACTGCACCTTGAAGCTCATTTGTCAACTCATCGATCTTGGGTAAACAAAACTCAATGGTATGCTCGAAGCCTATGTGAGGAGGTCTCCCTAGGGGAATCTCTCCAAACCCTTTTTCATGCTTTCTCAACTATGACTGAAGGTATACATGATAATATTGGCTATGATTTGAAGGCTTCTTATCATATGCACTCATTCCACTAGTGTCATTTGAACTTGGATCCTAGATTGGTGTGTCCAGATTGATTGGCATTGCTTGAGGATAAGTAATATTTGGGAAGGGAGGACTGTAATGTCCCCATTTTCAGGCTCTCTTCATCTACAAATGGATATGAATTTCGGGGTTTGTATCAACCTGATTAGAGGGAGATATCACATAGATCTCTCATTGAATCTATTATAGAAGAAAGTAGATTCATCATTTTGCTAGGTTGTGTGGGATTTTGCAAAGTTTGGGGGTCTTGGAGAAGGATTAGACCCTCTATTTCCATATCATGGATCAATGAAAGGATACCTGTCTAACTTATGCATCTCGTAGGGATCCAATAGGGGTGCACTATCTATTACAACAACTTGGAATTCTTGAGGAGGATCGCCCTCATTAGTTTGCACCCAAAGGAGAGAGGCCATACTTGTTTGCAGGTTGTGGGAGCTTAAGAGAGGGTCTGAGTTCTTGTTTATCACACCATGTTTATGTTTGGAGGTCGTAGCCTCAGTTTACTCCCATATTCCTTCATTATCAATGCCAAAATTTTCTTGGGAGGACTGTTGGGAATGTTTATAGGCTATAACCCACTGTTGGTGCATATGTTCTACATTTCCATTGGGATGTAGTCTTTAACAACAATTTTTGTCACCACGGGAGGGCCATTTTAGGGTCAAAAGGGGGTTGTAAATCTATCCCATTATCTACAGTTTATTTTATAGAAACTATGGCCATTCTTAATAGGTGTATCAGTTAGGAAGAGGGCCAATCCATTGCCTTTAATCACAACAAACAAAACATAACAACCGTAGCAGCCATATACTAATTGTGGAGTCTTGAGAGGGAGATGAAGTGATTTAATGTTGCCCAGATCATGCCATGTTTAGATCAGAATTAGGGCCACAAGGAGTTGATCTCATGCATTAGCTACTATACCAAGAAGGATTAACACAGATCATAAATGAGAAGTAAGTTTGTTTGTATTGCTGAGTTTAATTATTCTTGTAACAACTGTAATAATTTGGTAATCATTTCCATTTAAATGTATTGCTTCTTATGGTATTGAATGCAATAAAAACCTCCTTTATGTTTCATATACATTGTGGTTATTGTTAAAAGAAAGGATCTGGAATTTGTTACATTAAATCAAACAACAATTAGGATTGTTGTGTAATTGTTTGATGAAAGACTTAAACCAAACAAGCAACCAAACACCCAACAATTATTAACACAAATATATCAGAAGTCAAATGTTTGACAAAAGTGTTAAACTAAAAAGGTACTAAAACACACTGACATTTATCACAAGATATATCAGCAGTAAGGAAGGGATTTAATAGGGTTGTTGCAAACTGTTTGACAAAATTTATGAACCAAGAAAACATAAAAAATACATCAACATTCCAAGAGGGGATAATACAGTGGTATCAGAGCATGCTGTCAAATTGTTTGACAAAATTCATGAGCCAAATATACATCAAATATATCAGCAGTGGCCATCAAAACCTATCAACAATAAGGGGGGATATTACAGTGGTATCAGAGCTGTGCATCTTGCTAGCCCGAGGGGGAAATAGTGAAAATATATTTTCAGATTGTTATCGATAAGTGACCAACACTTATACCTTTCCATTTAAGAAGGGTAACTTGGTATCAAGGATTGCATTCAGGGCTTAGGAAAGATGAAGACAAATCAGAAACTCTTGGTAGAATTGTTAGAGCTTCGTGAGTTGTTGGAGCATCACTTGATAGTTAGGAAGAAGCATGAGAGGTTAAAATATGAAGTGGTTGGTGACGTGGATGCCTCATCTCATGAGGGAAGTTTGATATAACTCTGGGATGACTTCCTGAAAGTGCATGCATCTACTCATGTTGAGGAGGTGTACAATGAGGTTGACAAAACATCAACCTTCAATACACCATTGGAGCTATCCTATGAGGCTGATAACACCAATGCTTATGATGAATCATTTTTAATAAATCAATTTGGAGAGAGCTCTAGTGTCTTTTCTTGGGGTTTTGGAGCAAAAACCTTGTTGAGAATTGGTTTCGGTGGTGAAATATTCCACCCTAGTTGATTGGTTGGAGAAATCACCCAGGTTTCTCACAGGTTTTCATCATTGGAGGAGGATTTTAAGATTTTCATAGTTCATGGCGCCTTGAGGAGATTGATTTATCCATTTGTAGCAGTTCATGTAGCTTGAGGAGGACACATTTACTGAGTAGAGGGTGCATTTGTTTGTGGAGGTCATGTTCATCTAACAACAGTCGAGATATCTTGGGTGGAGGCTGAATCTCTTGTGTGAAGGTCGATTTATCTAGTGTGGAGGTAGCGTTTTTGTGGTATTGTGAGGGCCAAATCCTCTAATATCAGATTGTGGGAATTCTTGAAGGAGGACACTCTCACTTGTTTTCATTTACAAAAGGTGGTTGATTCATCTATCTCAGCTGTGAGGGTTTTATAAATAGGGTCATACCCTATTATGAAATCGTGGGTTGTTTCATCACTAAATGACATGTTGTAACTCTCTTCTTATCTGCTTATAAAATTGTGCCAATATATTGATGAATCATGGAGTTTAGAAGGGCTTATTTAACACAATATTTTATGCCCATGTGTGATCACTTACATGGTGACTAGAAGGATGTTGTCTTAGCATATCTATTGTTTCCCAAGTGTGTACATCTACAATAGAAAACAAGGGAAACATATCATCAACAAAGGGGTCGATCTGCTGTCACTCATTCTCATCAAATCATGCCAAATTTGTAACATACTATGTATCTCAAGAGGGGCTGATTCAGTACAATAAATGATGTCCCAAAACGTGGTGATCTACAGGTCAGAAATATAAGTTAGATCAGATTTTATTTGTTGCATTTATTTACTATTAAGACAACTTGAATAAGAATATCATAATTTTCAAATTCAATGTATTTGCTACCTTTGGGTGTTGAATAAAATAAGTTCCATTTGTGTCCCAAATATATATTATGGGTTTGTTTTAAATTGTTGAACAAAAGATATCTAAAGAAAATAACAAAATATACATCAGCAGTGAAACTATTTGACAAAATTACTAAACCAAGCAAACAAAAAAATTATAACAATAAACTAAAGGGGAATTTACAATGGAATTTTAGAAAGGTTGTGAATTGTTTGACGACAATTCTAAATCACGAAAACACAAAACACTTCAACAATAACACTAAAATCATAACAACAGTAAGATGAGATATTATAGTGGTATCAGAGCATGTTGTCAAACTATTTGACAAAATTCCTAAGCCAAATAAACATCAAATATACCAGTAGTGACCATAAAAACCTATCAATAGTAAGGGGGGATATTATACAAGCCAAGTAATAGTGGTGGGGGCTTGTTGGCACCCAAATGTTTGGGTTTATATTGCATGCACACACAAAAACGAAGTTCTGTGCGCCCATTCTAACTTTGCATGCACCAAATATAAATGCGTGAAGAAGGACAAGAAGTACGCACCAGAATGCGTTTTGATATTGTGCACCAAGCCCAAGGCGGCCCGAGGCCTATCAAAAGTGCACCAATCCAAGTTTTGATGTGCATTGAAATAAACAAAATTCATGTAAGAATCAATAAAGGAATCATCGAGAAATTCTCTCGAATGATTATTGCTAGCAACACAAGGGAATGCGGAGCTAACAAAAGATGAGTTGGAAAGGTAGTTAATATTTCCCTGATACCATAAGGCTACATGGAATGCAGTCATGTGCCAAAAGTGCATGAGGCAGTTTGTAAATAGAGTGACTAGAGGAGAGTAGAAAGAGACAAAGTTCCCAAGTAGAGAAAGCTATAAAAGGAAGCAGTGACATCAAAAATAAAGTTAGAGAGTTAGAAACTTACTCAGATTGATTGAGTTATTGTTTGTTTTGTGTCAATCTCACTTTGAGCATTTTCAATGTTGTAATGCTTCTGAATATAAGTAGGAGTCTTTCATATGTTTGAGGTCTAAGGAATGTGCATGGCACAATATGTTGTAATCCTTGGGAATTATCTAAAGAGGACATGAGACTCTATTGTTGTCAGATATAGTTTTTTCAATGTATACTTGTGTGTTATGGAATGGAAGGAATAATAAAGATGCAACAATTTTGATCTAGTGTGTGTTTATCATGTGTGATTTGGATATGTGTGTGTATTTTTTTACTTATTGATCAATAGTAAGTAGATGTTAATGGAGTGCATGAATGTTATTCCAAATGGATCCCTATGTATTTATCCCTTCATCCTTGTAACAAGACTAGATGGTCTTTGTGATCCTCATTGCATCTTGGGTGAGACCTTCCAGCCTTGGTTGAAGATTGATATGCCGATGCTTTGGGGTTTTTGTTGGTCAAATTTGGATGAACCCCGGGTCTAAATTCCCCAACATTAATAAGAACTCACGCAAGTGCAAAATGACACCAACACCATATTCATTCAACTTGTTCCTAAAAACCCACTTGGTGCCAATAACATTTTTATATATCAGCCTTGGAAGAAGTTCCCATGTTTCATTCTTCTCAATTTGCTTTAAAGATTGTTCTTTTTTCTTTTTCATGCTGACAATGCTTGCAGAAAGTGTTTGAAGGTTTAACAATATTTGGCATGTGTCTCATTGCTTGGTTAGTTATAATTTTTACTAGATTATCAAAGCTCATATGATCCATTCTTCTATGCCATAACCGACTTTCATCTGTTTGTCCCATATATCACTCTTCTACCTAGATCTCATTGAGGATATATACATTATTTGATGTTCTATATACACTTTCCACTAATCTTCCTGAGCCTTCCTTCCTTATTTCACATCCTTGAGAATTAAATGTGAGAATGTGTCCTTAGTCACACATTTGACTAAACTGAGAAGATTGTGTTTCATACCATCAACATACAAGACATTTTTATGTTTTAGTATTTCTGTTATTTAGACTTAGAGTAACTTTTCCATATATCCTTGCAGTAGCATCACTTCCAAATTTCACACTACCTCCATTAACGTTTTTCAAAGTGAGAAAATTGCTCTTGTCACCTGTCATGTGGCTTGAGCATCCACTGTCAATGTACCATTGGTTTCCTTTGTTTTGAGCATGAAGGGCAGTTTGCACAAGCATAGGTTCCTCCTTCTTCTACATCTATTGTTCCTTCTTCCTTTTCCAGACTCCTATGAGTTATTTCTTTTGATTGACAAGGGTATCTACATCCTTTTTTCTCTAGAAGTTTCCACAAGGTCACTTCTACAAAAACGTGCTTTGTGCCCATAGTTTTTTCCATTTATAGCATACAACATTGTAATCAAATAAAGGGGCAAATGAATTATAGTTTCTATTTGAGAATCCATAAGCATTTATGTCTTTGTTCCATACATCATTATTTCTTGTATGTGTTCTACAATCTATTTCTTTATGACCAAAATGATTATAGCAAAAACAATAGACAATTAAATAATTTTGGTACCAGTTCATGTGAGGTCGTCATGGTGGGAAATATATTTTGAATTTGTCCTTGTTGTCTTTAGTAGAAATGCAAACTTTCTATGAAACATTATTTTCTTTCTTCTTATTGTCTTCATCATTGATGGAACTTTTTAGTACATCAACATAGCTTTTATATTTTTCTTCATTTACTTTCTTTGATGGAACTGCAGCTTCTAGATCCTCTTTGGTGGTCATATGACTCTTATCATAACCAAGACCCGTCTTAATAAATGGTGATTTTTGACAATTGATGATATTATCTAAAGTTTTGGCAGTCTTTTCAAACTTCAATCTTTTGTTCAATTGAGGAGTTGAATTTTCCAAACCCTTTTTTAAGGAAACACATTCATCTTCTAGCTTCTCACATTTTTCTTCTTTTTCATTCAGTTGAATTCTCACCACTTCTTCTACCCTTCTTGTCTCGTTCTAATCGAAATTTTAGGATTATGATAATATTTTCTAATTCTTCAAGGCTTTGTGACATTTTGTCTTTTGAATCACAATCCTCTTCTTCATATTTCTGCAACTGCTCTTTTTGTTTCAAATTCTTTTTCCTTAGCTTCTTTATTTCACTTAAAGAACACATGATTTCTTCTTCAAGATCCACTTCTCCATCTATTTCAACATTTTCCTCTTCTCCTGAATCCATCATTTCTTTGTCTTCATCAATATTTGTTTCGATTGCCATAAAGATAGTTTCTTCTCTATCACTATCAAAAATGCTTTCTTCAGACAAGTCACTGACCCCTTTTGAGTAGAGGCTCTTCTTTTGCTTATAAGAGGTCTTCTTACTTTCATGATTTTCCTATTTGTGGCTATTTTGTGTTGATGATGTTTTTTATTTATGTTATAGTATTCTTCATTATCACTACTTTCTTTTTTCACATATGGACACTTAGCAACAAAATGTCATATTTTTCCACAGTTAAAGCATTTAAAGGGAAAATTACCTTATTATTTGTTGGATCCCTTTTTAATTTTTCTCATAAATTTTGCTTCCTCTGCGTCTAATTCATAGCTGGAACAATCACTTGATTTGTGTTCTTTGTTCTTCATATTTTTTGAGGATTTGAAAGTTGCTTCTTTCTTTAATGGTTTTTCCTTTTCAATCCTCATTTCATATGGAGTGAGGATCCCATGCAATTCATCCATTGTTAATTTATCAAGATCCTTTATTTCCTCAATGGCAGAAATTTTGGAATCAAATCTTAAGGGGAGTTCCCTCAACACCTTTTGCACAATCATTAGTTATGCAACTGTTTCACCTAGTCCTCCGATGATGTTGACAATTTCATCCACACGAAGGAGATAAGATGCAAAATTTTCTATGTCTTTCATCTTCAAACTCTAGAACTATCTTCAATGAGTTTGGAGCTTAGCCTTATTGACCTTATCACCATCTTCATGGATGTTTTGAATTTTTTCCCAAATTACTTTTTCTGATTTTCAGTGCATTACTTTGACAAACTCTGATTCTGACAGACCGCACAACATGGCGTTCATAGATTTTGCATCATTTTCACTAGCCTTTTTCTTGACCATATTTGTTGGTGGAGTTTTTAGGGATGTATAACCAGTCACGACTGATTGCAAAATATCAAAAATAAGGGGCATTATATATGTTCGCATCCTTATACTCTAGAAGGCATAGTTTGTTCCATCAAACAATGGAGCCATGTTTGTAGAGAGACCTTGCTGTATATCCATGTGTGCTCCCAATATCTACCTTCCAGTGGTTAGACTATTTCTAAAGGAACCAACTATGACACCAATTGTTGAGAACACACTTATAATGAGAGGGGGGGTGAATCAATATAAGGTTATCCTTTTTTTTTTAACATTCCTAAACCATAATGAAGCAATCAACTAAATGTAACAATTAGAAGCCACAATATTTTATGTGGAAAACCTTTTGGGAGAAAACCACAAAAACTTCTTTTTATACATTTATAGGCACCAACCTACTGTTACAAATGTTTGTAGGCACCAACCTACTGGAGACACCGATCCCCTCTACTATTTGTAGGCATCGACCTACTGGAGACATCGATCCCCTTTGCTATTTGTAGGCACTGACCTACTGGAGACATTGATCCCCTCTACTATTTGTAGGCATCGACCTACTGGAGACATCGATCCCCTTTTCTATTTGTAGGCACTGACCTACTGGAGACACCAATCCCCTCTACTATTTGTAGGCATCGACCTACTGGAGACACCGATCCCCTCTGATGTTTGTAGGCATCGAACTACTGGAGACCCTAATCCCCTATGTTGTTTGTAGGAACCGACCTACTTGAGACACCAATCCCCACATCTATTTGTATTGTAGGTACCAACCTACTTACAAGTTTATATTTTCTTCATATGCATTTCCTTCACTAGACTGCTTGCTACTTCTGTCTTCACCAAATATGCTCTGCACTCATTACTTATGCTTTAGCTCGATTTACTTTGCATTCGCTACTTCTGCTTTCGCCAGATCAACTCAACACTCACTCCTTTTGCTTTCTTAATATCTAATCAGTGTTGGCTCCTTCTTCTTTTGCAATATCTATTATTTGGATCGTCACATACTTCATCACTCTCTCATTTTTAAATAATATTCAATCTATTCTCATATTATATTTTCTTATGTGAATATTACATTTATGCTTTTCACCCACATATTATTTCTCACAATACTCTTTTCCTTTTATACGTTACCATTAACTCTACATGAAAATTCATGTACATTTGAAAAGGCATGACCTTCATCAAATAAATAATTAATTTTTCATTTTTTAATTTACTTTTCAACATACCATAGGAAAAATACCACCATGGGTTTTAAAACCATGTGCAATTTTACTCCACGTTCACTTTTTAATTCACTTTTGATTTTTAATCCACTTTCACTTAACTTCATGTTTAATCCACTTTCACTTAACTTCATGTTTAATCCACTTTCACATAGCTTCATATTTAATCCACTTTCACGTAACTTCATATTTAATGCACTTTCACTTAACTTCATATTTAATCCACTTCCACTTTGTATTTGTTAAAGTCACATTTCCTTTGAACATTTATATTTGAATACTTACCTTTGACATCAATGACACTAATCTATTCTACATCATAGTCCTAGTAAGCCTCCTCACTTTTGGCTCAAGTTTCAAAGACTTGTGATCTATAAACCTTTGCAAAATATTTTGGCTATCTAGATTGGGACATGAAAATGAATGAAGAATATCATTCCTTCATGACAAATGATACTTGGGATCTTGTACCTCTTCCAAAAGGAAGAAAACTTGTTAGAAAAAAATGAGTTTATATAACTAAGTATGCAATAGGTGGGTTCAGTGTTGAAAGACACAAGGCTCAGATAGTTGCCAAAGAATTTTCTCAAGTTGAATGGATTAACTATAATGAAACCTTTGCCTCGTATCCAAAATGAATTACATCCACCTTCTTCTAGCCCTTGTTGCCTCAAATAAATGGGAGGTCCATTAGATGGATGTTAAATCCACCTTCTCACATGGGGATTTGCATGAATAAATCTAGATGGAACAACCTCTTATTCATAATGACACTAGCCTTGTTTTATACCTTAATAAATCTCTCTATGGTATTAATAAAGCTCCTAGGTCTTTGTATGCTAAAATAGATAACTTTATTCTTGACATTAGATTTTCTCGATGTCATTTTGAACCCAATGTCTATACCAAGTAAATTAGAAACCATATCATAATACTTTTTCTTTATGTTGACGACCTTATTCTCATGGGTAGTGACACCAAAATTTTAAACCATGTGAATTCCAACCTTAAGAAGAAATTTGATATGATAGACTTACATTATTTTCATTATTTCCTTGGCCTCTAAGTATCGTAAACCAAGGAAGGGATTTCCCTTTCCTAGTCTAACTATGAATGTGACCTTCTTTGACAATTTTACATGGAATATTGTAAACCAACCACATCTACCTTCTAGTATGGCGTCAAAATTGTTGCCACCTATACTACTCCAAAGCATATGCCACTTTGTACCGTCGGTTAGTTGTTATCCTTTTATACTTGACTCATTCCTATATTGATATTTCTTTTGTTGTCGATCTTGTTTCATTGTTTATGCAAACATCCCATGAGATCCATTGGAAAGCAAAAAAAAGAATACTTCAGTATATCCAGAGTACAGTTCAGTTTGGAATACATTATAGTTTAGGAGGATCTCCTTTGTTGGTTGGTTTCAAAGACTCTGATTGGGATGGAAACCCTGATGATCATCCGTCTATTGTAGGTTATGTTTTTAGTCTTGGTTTTGGACCAGTCAATTGGGATTGTAAGAAGCAACAATCTCTTTCTCATTTTTTATTAGAAGAAGGGTACTAAGTAACATGTAATGCAAGTCAAGAAGCCTTGTGGCTTTGATATATCCTTTCATATTTTGGATTCTATTAGCAACATCTGACGACACTCTTGTGTGATAATCATAATGCCATCAAACTCACCAAAGATCCATTTCAACATCATCACAACAAACACATTGAGCTACACATGCGGTTCATTAGAAAACTTATTGAAGATCACATTATCAAAGTGCTCTTTTTCCTTGCAGATGATCAAGTTGCATACATTTTCACAAAGTCTCTTATAGAAGAAAATGTTTCTAAACTTTGATCTATGTTAGTAGTTTAGGAAGTTTTCATTAAGGGGATACATGCTCTAATGCCTCCTTCCCTCTTCTATTGTGTCACATTTGTAAATCCTTCAATCCAATCCCAAGTTGTTTTTAAGGTGCGATGTTAGGATATTTAGACATAGTCAGGAGTTAGTTAATATCAACTTTATATAATGTGTCATTAGGTAAAGTGTGTTTCTTTAGTATTCATTAGTATGGATTTGTCGTTATCTAATCCAACAATCATGATATGTTCTAGACATAAAGTGATGTGACGATTCATAATCTTCTCAATACTAACAACTATATTGATCCATGTCTTAACACCCAATTGGTCCATGGTATCTATTTAAAGAGCATGGAGGGTCATTTGTTGAAGATTGATTGTGAGAAACTCTTGGGTAATTTTTTTTCCTTTTGCATTAACATACTGGCTCAAGTGGCTGCATTGGTTGAGGCCATGCACTGTATCCATCCTTGAGGGTTTTAACCACATAATGCACTAGTGCACTAATCTTTGATTTGTTTGTGTGAGCGGTTTCTTAACGTTTTAACTTGTGTGGAAATACCTTGTTTTGTAGAGCATTATAATCTCTTTTCAATTTATATGATTTGTATAATAACCTAATTTAGATGCCAATATATGCATTTGTATCGCGCTCATGAGCACTAACACTTTCTTAGTATGATGAGAGAATTTATTTTCATCAAAGGAATTGATAGTTGTGTTCTTTAGTAGACAATCTAGGTTTTAAAAACTCCTTGAGAGAGATCTATTAAATCTTGTGGTGAATTGAATGTTTTAGTTTTAGACTGTCATTCTTATTATACGACAACATCATCAAATCTCTTGCCTTGTTCAGAATGACATGATAAAATCAATTCCTAATATAATAATCCAACTTGACCATGACTTTCAAAGTGATGCCATAAAAAATGGTTTGCTCAGTATTATTATTCTTATACCATGCAACTATGCAACATAGTTATCAAATTGATGAAAACCCTACAAATTTCTCATTTTTAGGGGGTAAAAAATTCTCGAAATTTGACCCAGATGAAAAAGTGGTGTTAGTAGTATCACCATTTTTTTACTTTTTTATTTTTTTTACTTTTCAATATCAATGTAATAATATTTTTGCAAGATTTTTTCTGAAACTTTTTTTTTTTTTGGTTTTCTTTTAATAATGGTGATATTAGTATCATCATTGTTTCGAGAGGCTATTTTTTAAAACAATTTCAATGTTGATGTAGTAATGACATTTTTTTTTTTCTTTTTTCAAGTTTTCTTTTCCTTCTAAATGTGACATAATAGCTCTAATTTTTTATATCATGTATTCTCTCTTTTCTTGTTTTCTTTTGTTTTTAGTGATTCAAGTATCACCAATTTATTTATAACGGTTATATATCAAAAAATAATAATTTAAAGAAATAGATAGGCACTTACTCAAATCTCACCTTAATTTCCTTAATTCTACAAAACTTAATTGAAATATTACCTTAGTCTTACAAGTTAAAGAAGAAATTTCATCAATTTCACAAAATTTTAAAAATTATGAAGGTAATTTCCTTTAATTTATCAAAATTTAGTGAAATTTTAATGAAATTCTAGTGAACATTTAGGAAAATTTTGCCCAATTTTGTCCAAAGTTTGCAAAACTTCACCAAATTTCATGAAATTTAATGCATTGAGAGAGGGGGATGATTCCTAGAGTCATCCCCTACCCTAGGAGATATTCCCAACATCACCACCCATCCCTCCATTGGTAAAATTGCTTAAAATTGTCCAAAATGTGGCTAAATTTGCTTGAATTTGGCGTAATTTGGTGAAATTTTTCCCGTTTTATTTACACCCACCATGCTCCACTCCATCCCACCCCCACCCATTCATGATTTAAATTTGAATAAATTTGATAATATATAACATTTTTTCAAATTTGATTGAAAA